>PVHP010049480.1:0-12145 GCA_004024765.1 Zapus hudsonius
AGGGATTGAATCCCAGCCATTAGGATTTGCAAGCAAGTGCCTTTAACCACTGAGCCATCTCTCCAGCTCTTGTCCCCTTTCTTAACAGCTCGCACAGCAAGAGGAAGAAGCCCTATTCCATTCCTTGGTGAATCTGTAGTCTGTAGGTGATCTTTATACATGGATACCAGTTTACTATTACTATAATTTTTTTTCTTTTTTAGTTTTTTTTGGAAAAAAGGTCTCACTATGTAGCCCAGGCTAGCCTTGTGCTTACGATCATCCTGTCTCTGCCTCTCAAGTGCTGGGTTTATAGCTGAGCACGTCTAAGATGTGGTATCCAAGTGCTATCTTTGGTGAGCAGTGGGCTGCATATTGCCACTGGATTGCAGAGAAAACACAATGAGGTAACGTGTGGCACAGCTGGACTTTCAGTGCTGAGTTGTGCAGCTCCAGAAGTTGGTGAGAATTTATGGACAGGTGCTGTAGTTAATAAAGTCTTAGAAAAAGACTATGGACACATGAGTAAACAAGATTTGGAATCAATGAGATAGAGCAGAATTGCGTTCGGTGTGAGGCTCTGTGAACAATGGTACGCAAGTGTGGCTCTTTGGCACGCTGAGCAGAGGAGTAGGTATTAGACACAAATGAGAGCTTCCAAGACAGATTTGAGTGATAGGTCTGGGTGCTGTGGATTATGAGAAAATGAACAGACCAGGAAGTTGGGTCTCCTAAGGAAGGTTCTGCATAGTAGGCAAGCCCATTTGTATTAGTTTTGGTTGTTGAGTTATAATCCATGATTATATGTCTATAGTTGTATCTCAACACTTTTGGAATCAACTTATACTTCTAGCTCATCCAATATGCCCTTTCCTTGGTCCTATGAGCAAAGCAACGCATGGCAAAACGAAACGTTTAGGATTCAAGGTGGAATAAGGAAACCTGGTCCTCTTGACTTGGAAAACATATATATATCTCCCTCTTAACCCTCTGGCTTTCTAGGCTGCTCTCAGGGGACCACTGGTCTTTCTACAAGAACACAGGACACATGTTAAATATATAATAATCGATAAGCTATATATAAATTTCAACAAGCTACATTTTATAAATAATGAAGATCTTTGTAAGAAAATAAGAGAAACAAAGTCATAACTAAAAAGGAGGCTCTAACAATAAATGAATAGGAGTTGTGTGAAGAACATCTTAGAAAATTAATGAAAGATACAAAGTACCACTTGCACAAACCAAAACACATGCCTTATTTCTGGAAAGATCCACATAGATATAGCATTTTTCTTAATTAAGTATATGCAATTGATATAATCAAAATAACCTGTTGTGGTCAGCCACACATCAATGGGATAAACCTCCAAACCAGGCACAGTTATGGGAGGGAAGAATTTATTGACGCTACAGATCCAGGGGAAGTTCCATAATGGCAAAAGAGGCTGCCCCCCCTTTCACAGGTCCAAGCAGAGAGAGAGAGAGAGAGAGAGAGAGAGAGAGAGAGAGAGAGAGAGAGAGAGAGAGAGAGAGAAAGAAAGAGAGAGAGAGAGAGACACACACACACACACACACACTAGCAAACAGGCAGGGGGCAAGAGAGAAATTTCCTTCTTCTTTATATAGCCTTAGGGTGGGGTCTTGCAACCATTTCCCAGACTTGTTGGAATTTTCTCCCTGCACTACCCTCCCAGAACGGGATGTTCATTTCTAGTTAACATGACTTCCTGCCTCCATTCCCTCTTCAATTTGGAGCAAATCTGTGACACAGCAACTCAAGATTACTGTGAATGGCTAACAGGTCAAGTCAACAACAAAACTCAACCATCACATAGCCCTACACTTTTTTTTAAAATCAGATATAATGATGGTAGTCCATATGGACACACTAGAAAGCACCAGTGGCCAGGACAAATTATAAAAAAGAGGAGTAGTGAATTGGGCTTAGTTCCATAGATTAGAAGATTATAAAAAGAAATTAAATAATGTGGTGCTTGCATATTAATAGAAAGATAAATTAATAGACCAAAGTATAGTCCAGAAATAAATACAGACATCCATAGATATGTTTAGTTGAGGATGAAGGTGGTTCTGTTTATCAGTGCAGTAGAGAAGACTGTTCAGTAAACCTTTAAGAAACACACACACACACACACACACACACACACACACACACACAACCCTGAAAAGAAAAAGAAATAAGAGATGTGATAGAAAAAAATATACGTGTGGGCAAAGGGAAGAAGCCTTTTCAGGTGTGACACAAGGTCAGCCTGCACTAAAGGGAAATCCTACCTCATAAAACAATATGGACGTATATATGATTGATATATATATATGTATATATATACATAGAAACTATCATAACATATTCATTAAAATATTTTAATGTGCAAGAAAAATGTTTCAATAGGCATCTAAGAAAATGTATTGTTTAATATATCATAGACTATTTTCCTAAGTTCCTAAAAATTTGTTTAAATGTGTTAGTATATGAAGAAATAAGTTCATAACAAAGCAGAATTCTTAAGCATACGTAAAGCTGATCACTCATCATGAGAGAAATGTAAATTAAAACTATACTGACACCCTATTTCCCCAGATCAAATGACAAAAATAAAATTAGTAAGAGCGATAAAACAAATCCTATATTCCATTTGTGACGACATGAGGAATATTCCATTTTACAGATCAGGGGTGGGATAGTGCCTGGGAAAACTCACTAGAAAAAAATTTACATTATCTTTCAAAATTATGCATGCATGCTTCCTTTATTTCAGAAATTCTATTTCTGAGAATTTGACCTATGAGTACATAAACAGTTCTGTGCACAGAACATGTAAAAACGTGCTCATCAGTGATTACTTGTAATAGGGTAAGAAACACCCGAGGAATCTGTCAGTATGGTACTGGTTAATTAAACACGATGCATGAAACACTGAGAAGCTATTAAACATGAAAATTAATAGGTTTAAAATATTAGCTTAGTCTTGATAACACAGCTCCAAGGACTCTTTCCTTTTCGACAAAACCTCAAAAAGATGTCGATCGAGATGAGCAGAGCATTGAGTGGGGACTTCTCTCTCTCTCTTTGGGAAAATTCACTATAACATAGAAGGATAATTCATTAAATTTTATAAGGGCAGTGAGTGAAAAGGAGAGGACAAGAGAGATGCTTTGTCACTAAAGTGTGCCATGGAGACAAATGGACAAATAGACTCCGTGTGGGCTTCTGGCTGTGTGACCTGTGACAGGCACAAAATGAGAGAGAAACCACCTGACTAAAAGGTCAGGACCCAGACCTCAGAAGTCAGGTCTGGGGGACATGGCTCGCTGGATAGCAGGATGCCCCAATATCTTGGGACGATTGTAGATGTCAGTGGGAGTGGGAGTCTAGGGGTCCTTTTCAGAGGTTCTCAACTTGATTGGACTCCCACCCCTTGTCGGCTGGTAGCTTCCATAGAGAAAGGGGGGACACCGTAGACCACACCTGTAGATGTACCCTTTGATGATGCAACAAGTTCTTAAACCTCTTTGTCTGTTAACTGGGGAACCACATCGGCACTCATAAAATTTATTGGTGCTGGTCTTCTCTGTCAAATGGTTCTATCCTAGGTGGCCTGGGATGGACCCCGGCATTGGTATTTTTTTAACATCCTCTGGGTGACTTTGCTGTGCCACCAGATTTGAGAACAAAGAGGCTCTGCTCTTTATTATAAACATTTTCTAGTTTTTCTTTCCGTTGCCCCTTTTCCTTTTTTTTCCCTTTCCTTCCTCTTTTTGTCTCTCCTTTTTATTTATTTATTTTTTTTGAAACAGTATTCTAGATAACGAGGTTGGCATGAGACATGGTATGTAATCGAGGCTGGCCTTGAACTCATGACCCTCTACTTCTCCCTTCTTCTGCTGGGATTACAGGCCTGTGCCTTCAGGCCCAGCTCAGTGGCTAGAGTCAAGTCAGATTGCTTGGATTTGAGTCCTAGGTCCGATTTAGGCTTCCTTTCTCCCTTTTCTCCTCTTTCTTCTTCTTCTCTTCTTTCTTTTCCTCTCTTCTCTATCCTCTCCTTTCGTACCCACGTAATTCCAGATGCACAAGGTGGCACATGTGTCTGGAGTTTGTTTCAGTGGCTGGAGGCCTTGGTGTGCCCATTCTCTCTGTCTGCCTCTCTCTTTCACACACACACTCTTTCTCATGTAAATAAAAAAATAAATTTGAAAATAAAGAAGCTCACAGGGATATCTAAATTATCCACTCCAAGCTCCTCCTAGAATGTGCAGCCTGGGACTTGTCAGCTTGCAGCTCACCCACTTCCAAGTTGAGGTTCTGTTCACTGAAGGTGGGGCACTGTGATGATTGGTGGAATCCTTTTATAGTAAAGTCAATAATGAGTGGGTGTGGTGACAACTGGTGAGTGGATAGAGAGGTCACTGTCACGGAGACTTGGGCTAAGGCAAGGAGCTTGTGAACGTCACACAAACAACTTCACAGAGCCAGGAACTTTTATAAAAGTCAAAATGCAGTTGCTTTCTCGTGGCTAGTGGAGCCAGGCACTTTATAATTGGCTCCACTACAGACACCGCATGGGAAGCAGCCTTCATTTTACAAATAGTTATTTTTCCCACACACTTCGGATCTGTTCTCTGCCACCTCTTTATTTACAGACCTACAAATTATTCTCTCCAGACTTGTACTTCCATTCTGGTAAAAGTGAAGCTAAGAGGCACCTCATTGCTTCTCCATCTCCAGACTGGTAGGCAGTAAATCCCACGGACCAGGCAGATGCCTGGGAGCAAATGGCCAGTTTGCAAAGAAAGAAAAGAGAAAAGAAATTGTCATGAAAACGCCCCAAATCAACTTTTAAGCCAACTGCAAACACATGAAACAGAGGCATCTTTGCTCTTTTAGTCATTGATGAGACAGAATTCTTGCTCCATATGCTTTTTGAAAATTCCCTTGGGAATTGTAGTCCACGCACACTTTCATAGATGAGTCTTAATTCCCAGTTGGCAATGAAAAGAGCTTTTGGAATAAGGTTGCTGTGTCATGGGAAGGAGGGAGAGCCCGGATGGCCAGTGTGATTGGCCCCCCATTTTATTCTGAGCCAACCCTGAAGTACAATTCTGATAAGAGTGGAGACTGTGGAATAGGTAGGCTGTGTTTTGAGTGTGTACATGCTTGTGTGTGAGTGTGTGTATGCACGCGTGCGCTCTTGTACGCATGTGCAAGCACATGTGCCCACGTGTGTATATTCTCATTGAACATAAGGGTAGGGAGTTTGATATTCATCTAACAAATAGACAGATCATTACTTTTATTTTCAACATCTTGCCAGCATTATCCATTTTTGTCATAATGCTCCAGTGAGTTGGAAAATGATAATGAGAATAAAGCTGAGATTAGGACCCAGGCCTTCTGGCTTCCAAGGTTACACTTAGAAAACCTGGAATTTCCTAAGTGAAAATCCAAAGATACAAGTCACGTGGCTTGTACTGCTCCAGGGCTTTACACGTGTGTCTAAAATATCTCTGTTTGAATAAGGAAGGTTACTGGGGTATAGAGAAAAGAGGAACTATAAAGATATGTGCTCTCAGTTATACCTGTATACATGAATACTTGGGTATCCTGGGTAACCCTGTATGCTGAATAACTAAGAACCCTGCTATACCTGCATGAATGGATAACTAAATATCCTCAGTTATACCTGGATTGATAGGAACTAAGTACCCTCATTATACCTGGATGGATAGAAACTAAGTACCCTCAGTTGTACCTGGATGGAGGGGTAACTGAGTCCTCTCAGTTGTACCTGAATGGATGAATATGTGCAACAGATTTAGGTTATAACCATGTTGTCATTACTTAAGAGTTAGGCATTTCCTATACATAGAAAATCTCATCCCCTGTAAACTCTTCCTCAAGGAAGCCATAAATTTCTTACATCCTTCCCTTCCTTGGTGCAAGTCTGGGCTCCTTGCATAGAGCGAGGCTTCCTGTATACTCTGAGTCTACATAGAGTTCTGTAAGTCAGCTGCATCGCTGTCCTGTTCACTGCCTGCTCTGCCTGGATGGACATTCAGGGTGTGTCCAGGAGATGAGCACTGCCCGGTTCTGCTCTCTAACTTCCTCTGGGCATCTTCCCTTCAGGCTTCTAGGAATCCAATGCCTTCTTGCACACAAGAAGGTCAGGTCTGGGGGTTAGAGCAGGTGTCATGGGGCACATGTATACAGAGAGCTAGACTGTAGTTTTCTCGAACATATCGGTGTCAACGGTGAAGTGACTTGTCACAGGAGCAGAGCTGGATGCGGACTGAGAAGGTTTGACTGTGAATCAGAGCTTCTCGTGTTGTGTCGATATGCTCTGACGTAGGTTCTGTAGTTTCTTTGAGGCCAGTTTCTTTATCTCTAACACTAGGATACCTTTCTCACAGAATTGCTCTAATGACATGAATGTGGTTGCTTGTCTCATGGCACGGAGCCAAATGCTCACTTAGCAGATGGATCATTATTTCCGTTTTCAGAATGGCTGTCTTCCCCATCCATGCTGTCTTAATACCGTAGAGGTAGGGAGAGCTAATGAGGATGAAACCCTGCACAGAACCCAGGCCTTCTGACTTTCCAGTTGTAGATCTGGCTTTTTCTAACCGTAAACCCAACAGGAACAATGGAATAGAACATTCATGTACTTAATTACATTGGACTTCCACATGTTAGGTTGAAACTCCCAGAGGGAAGTGAATGGATTTGCCATTTGAATAAGACATCCAGCTGTCTCCCCTTATTTGGTGAATACTTCCCATTGTTCCCAGGTATCGGACTGTCATTGTACTGGAAAATGGAGGCACTCATTTCCGAAGCTTACAGAAAGTGTTCCTTATGTAAATCCCCAGAGCCCATCTGCACAATCTTGTAGCAAAACTTGAATCCACGCTGTGGGGCACCTCTGGGGCTTTGACACAATGCCAGCTCATCTGTGTCACCTTACAGGCTTTCTTGAATCCCCAGACCCAGTTTTCTGCTGTAACACTCACTCAGAGCAGGGACTCTGCTCCTCTTCCTCCTCCCTGTCAGAGGCTTAGAGACACTCACCAGGCTCTGACCTGAATGGCTGTCTTCCCTGGGAATTTTCTTAACTAGTTGCTCTCTCCAAATGCCAGGCAGAGCAGAAAAATATCATACGATTCTCTTTGGGGAATCAGGACGAGCGAATGCATAACATTCCAGGGAAAGAACGCTTCTATTTTTGCATTGGAATAATACACATGAGTTCCTGCGAGCACATGCACACAAATTAATATGCCTATAGGATACAGATTTCAGAATATTTAGTTAATATGGAAGATTTATCAGGTGATCCCATCACGACACCTCAGAAAAAGAAAAGAAATAAAGCATGATTTAGTTTTCTGAAGAGATTTTTATTTTAAAGGTCATCTAGCCAAGCACCTCAACATAAACTTGGGCTGTTCTCTTTGAAATGGCTTTAGATAGTGCTGAAAGTGTTTAGCTTATTTGGAAAATTCTAATTTGAGCCTCAGACAGCTGCAGTGGTTATTAATACGAGCACAATGGTTGACGATGTGACAACAGCCTCTAGTTTTCATTTACTGCCTTCGTACTAAATGTCCCTTTTGTTCACGGGGCATGAAAACCGTGCTAGGATGGCTGACTCAGGAGACACGTCTGTCAACTGATCAGTATCTGAGCACTTTCTTCCAAAAAGGAGAGTTCTGTACTGTAAGAGGGAAATTGGTAGCTGTCATATCCAATCGTCAATCCTTCCACATTCTTGGTCATCTCACAGTGCAGTGAGAATCCAAGAAGAAGAAATATTAGTATAAAATTAGTAGTGAGTGATATGTCCTCCCACACATTTATTCTAGATAAATGGACATGTAGAAACATCATGGTGGACTGGCTGAGAATTAGAACAAACAAACAATTCTTTTTTTTTTTTTTTTTGGTTTTTCGAGGTAGGGTCTCACTCTAGTCCAGGCTGACGTGGAATTCACTCTGTAGTCTCAGGGTGGCCTCGAACTCAAGGCGATCCTCCTACCTCTGCCTCCCGAGGGCTGGGATTAAAGGCGTGTGCCACCACGCCCGGCCAAATAATTTTTTATCACTCAACTGAAATGGGATTTGGAGGTGGACATTCAGTCAAGTTGTTTTTTCCTCTCTTATCTTTATAATGTCCCAGAAAGGACTGTTAACGCAACATAAAACAAAGCAAAACAAGATCACATCCCCCCAAAAGCCAACCATGGAAAGAATCTAATGACATGCTCTTTTTCTCATCTGTGCTGGTGTCCTCTGTGTTTGTATTTGGCCTGTGGTTTTATTTCCTCACAGAGTACATCTGCTGGGCTGAACTCCGCTTTGTAAATGCACAAAGGCTTAGATCATCCTGTGAGCATCTCTGCGTGTGTCACATTCACCAGGACATTCGTGAACTCTGTGAACGTGTTTCTTCTGAAGGAGTCAGCTGGTCTGTGGTTTGAATAAAAGCAAACAATAGCGTTCTAAGAAAGCGTACAACTTAGCATTTTGGTCTCAGGCTGAGCAGCTCTTTGTGTTGCATTGCTTTCATAATTAAAGTTGATCACGAGATTGAGGAGCTAGGAGTTGCCCTTGTTCAAGCAGCCTGTGTTCCCTGCAGATGAGCTCACAAGACCAGAGACTATCTCTGTGGTCTTCACTCGAAATCCTCTCATCTAGCTAGGTGTCACGAATGAAGACACAAATGAGCTCTGGTGTCTCTTAAGTGCTAAGATAGGCTTGAACATATGTTGTTAAGTCCCCACTACTTCTATGTAATGTGGGTATTCCTATCAGCTGTTTTACAGATAGAGAAATTGAAGCCCAGGTTGCAGAGATTCGCCCAATATCAGCTGGCTAGGAAAGGGCATTGGGAATTCTTGCCTTCTTAGTCCAGAATCTAGATGCTTTGTAAATTCAACTAGTCTCACAAAGTTCCTCAACTCTGCCACCATAGCATGAGGACAGCTGTAAACTACGAATAAACAAATAAACATGTCTGTGTTCAAATGAGCACGATTTATACAACAGGTGGTTTGTTGGATTGTAAATGGTGGTCCTCTAGAATTAGAGAATAGAAGACTGAAGTTCTTGTCCTGGCTGTGGCATTCAAAATGGTAATGATAGGATAATAAAAATACTATGACTAGTACATATTAAGTGAATTGTGAAATACAATGCGCTCCATCCAATTGACCCCACATATACCCTCAGGCATAGTGAAGTTAACAAAACTCACAGCAGGTCACTGAGCTGAGCAAACCCAGGTCTGTTTACTTCAGCATCCATTCAAGAATCAAATCAACACAGGATAAGCCAGTGAGACAGAAACCAACGATTTTCGACACAAAGCCCCCTAAGCTCACAACCTTAAAGCAGCCTTAATACTCACTCACCACGACTCAGGGAACTGAGTGGAAGAGGGGGCGGAAAGATTGTGAGAGCCGTGGTGGGGGAGATGATCCAGAGGCATGGCCAGGAGAACCTGGCTGAATATTAGGCTATCCATGGTCCCCTATTACAAGGACTGATCCAGACGACCCATGGAGGAGGTTATCCAGCGGAGTGGGGAGGGGAGGGCAGCGGGGAATTGGGGATAACAACTCATTGTTTGCCCACTAAAAATTGTAACTCATTATGGACAATAAAAAAAGAGCTTAAGAACCATGGCAGAAAATTCCCGTTTTCACCAGATTCAGACCATGAAGCTGCAGGACCCAAAAGATGTGATTTTTTTTGGGGGGGGAGAGGAGGGTGGATCCTTGATGTGGTTAGTTACTCTGTGATCACCACATCCAGGGAGAGATGACTTGTGTTCTAACAGGTGGAACACAGGGATGATAGGTGCCTGGTATGAGCCTGTCACCTCATGATGTACCTACAAATAACACACCATCAGTTACTTTCTTATTGCCAGGACAAAATACCTGACCAACAGCATCTTAAGGAAGAAAGTAAATATATTTTCAGTTCACAGCTTTAAGGGAAAGTCGATGATGGCTGGGAAAACATGGGAGCAAGGCGCCATGTCACGTCATTCCATCTGCATGGAGGAAGGACAGAGAGACAGAGGCAATAACATGGGCCTGGACGATGCCACAATGCCCATCCCTAGTGACACACTTTCTCCAGTAAACATCTGCCTCCTAAAGATTCCACAGCCTTCCCCAACAGCACCACCTACTAGGGATGAAGCATTCAAACACACAAGTGGACGGAGGACGGTCTACATTCAAACAAAGCACCACAACCCAGGATATTGGAGGAAGGTGGATGTTGCAGTCAACTTTCTAGTTGCTGCACAGAAAGAACCCAAACAAAAGCAGCTTGTGGAGGAATGGGTTTATTTGGCTTACGGACTTGAGGGGAGACTCCATCCTGGCAGAGAAAATGGTGGCATGAGCAGAGGGATGGACATCACCTCCGCCACAGCACTGCAAACAGCGGCAGGAAGGTGTGCCAAACACTGGCAAGGGGAAGCTGGCTTATAACCCCATAAAACACCCCCAACAACATAGCTCCAGCGAGGTTGTAAAATCCAAACTGCCATCAGCTGAGGATTGATTACTGAGAACTGAGAACACATTCATTTGTTTGTGGGGGACACCTGGATCAAACCATGACAGGGGACATCTGCTCTTCCTCTTGGCATTTATAATTGCCCATTGCAGGCCCTGACTGCTTTGAATATTTCAACGTAAAGGTTTTCTTGCCTTGGAATATCTAATAAAAAGTCATTTACATGGAATTATGCAAAAGTTATTTGAGACAGTAAGATAATGTTGCAGTGACTATTCAAAGCTGGGCCATCCTGTACCCAGACCACAGTACCTTCCTGTTCTGTCTCATCTGCAAGAACACATGTCTGCTCGTGTGTTCAGTCTCCCCCAGCAGGCTGGGCTGGGCATAGATGGCTTACCCTCATGTGCTTTGAAAGAGACAATCCTTGAACCTCAGTGCTGGAATCCTGCCTTCAGAAATGTGACCTAGGACAAAGTGAGGATTAGGGACAGGCACAACTGTTTCCTTTTCAGAGAAATAATGGCGCCTGTCTGGAACTTCCCTGGACACAGGTGAAGTGTACAGATTAGCATCACAAGTTAATTCTCACTTCTAATATGTAATGTGTGTGGTCTTGTTTTTATTTTACAGAGGAAGAAGGTTATGTTCAGAAATAACCTTCTACTATCTTCCATTGGCAAATCATTCTTTTCTTGTTTACTCCACAGGAACAAACAACAGGAAGAATGAAGAAAACACCCAAGACTCTAGAACCTTCTGTCATTTTTGTTTCTGTTGGGTTAGACCAGAGCAGTGTAAAGCCTGGTAGCAATGGGATGGAGAGACGAAATGAAGGAGGAGTCAGGAAAATTCCTTTATCTAATGAAGGGCTGAGGGAAGTGAAATGCTGATACTCACGGGTCGAGATCAGTTTTGTTAGCTGGGATAGTTGTAGACATTGTTTATTGTGGATACCCTTCATACTATTGAGATGCATGTTTAAAATGGTCAATATGGTAAGACTATGCAATTATAAAGACGAAACACTGGTTTAAAAACCCACCTCTGTGACAGAACGACTCTGGAAACATCTGGGAGGTTCGTATTCCTACAGAACGTGGGGAAGGGTACATGAGATTGGGTACATGAGTGTCCACAGGACTTCACACTGGGCAGCTCTGTCACTCTCCTCAACCACCTATCCTGTGCTTTCCTTTCATAGCAGATCTCATCTCCCTCCAGAATATTCTCCAGGGAGGTCAATGACACGGCCTGCTTCCTTTCATTTTTCTTGTTTCTCTTGAGTCGGCTGGCAGCCCAATGTGATGTGGGATCTCCAGTGCAGCGAGTGAAAGTTTATGCGGCATTGGTGCTTGAGACCCACCCATGAATTACACAGTGTGAACAAATCTGGGGACGTGGAACAGAGTGAGACAGAGCGTTGTCTACCACATTCCAAGGAAGGACAGGAGTTGCTGCGAGCAGTAATCTGATATCCAGACACAGCAAGAATAAGAAGGGGAGTGAGGAAATCGGGTCCAAGGAGCTTCCACACGTCCCTCCAAGGACAGGGATGGAGGCTGTTTACAAAGGATTCATTATTGACTTGGTTCTAACATGAGGCAGAGC
>PVHP010049481.1:0-12137 GCA_004024765.1 Zapus hudsonius
AATGCAGTGCTGGAGGGCATGGGCTTAGTGGCCTGCTGTAATCCCAGCATTTTGGAGGCAGAGCTGAGGGATCCCTTTGGCAATCTGGCTAGCTAGATCAGCTGAATCAGCAAGTCCTGGGTTCAAGCGAGAGACCTTGCTTTAGCAAAGAAGGTGGAGCACAGTGGAGGGAGACACGAGACATGAACTTATCTCCACACTCATGTGCACATATACATGCATGTACACATACACACATGAGCACACATACACAAAAAGTTTATATATATATATTATTTATGCATTTTCAAGCAGAGAAATACAGAGAGAGAGAGAGAGAGAGAGAGAGAGAGAGAGAGAGAGTGCACCAGGGCCACCACCTTGTGGATCTGGCTTATGTGGGTACTAGGGAATTGAACCTGGGGCCTTAGACACTGGAGGCAAGTGCCTTAACCACTGAACCATCTCTCCAGCCCCCCACAAAAAGTTTTAATATATGATCCATGTAGGGTGCAGTGGCATGTGTCTGGGCAATGCAGTACGATGCTGTTAAATAAATAAACAAACAAATAATAATCTTCTAGACACTAAGAAATAACATGTGGTCCAGTTTTATTTTATGTTTCTAGATAGTAAGCAAAATGTTCTACCTTCACTTATTAGTAATCTTTTCTCCCTCAATCTTAAAATTCTACCTTTGTCTTATACTCAGTTCCCACGTATACTGGGTCTTTCACGGAGTACTATTTTACATTACTACTATGCTGTTCATACGCCACCCAAACTTGTTCCAAACTTTTAAAAAAATATTTATTCATTTTTCAAGGAGGGAGGGAGAGAGAGAGAGAGAGAGAGAGAGAGAGAGAGAGAGAGAGAGAGAGAATGCACCAGGGCCACCACCTTGTGTGTCTGGGTCTGGGGAATTGAACCGGGGGGCCTTAAGCACTGGAGGCAAGTGCCTTAACTGCTGAGCAATCTCTCCAGCCCTTGTTCCCAACTTTTAATTGAATCTTTTGTTATTTGATTTTGATCTTCTAGAGTATATTGTCTCCTATTTTTCATTTTCAGAATTTTTATCATTATAAACACTTACTTTTCAGAAGATAAGTTAGAAATAAAGCATATATATACTTTGAGACAGGGTCTTGCCATGTAACTCAGGCTGGCCTTAAACTCACAATCTTCCTGCTTCAAACTCGTAAATTCTGGGATTGTGGTATGCGCTACCATGTTTAGCAACTGCTTGAATTTTAACCATGTACATGTATTATTTTTATCACCTGAAAAATATTCATTTCACTCTAAAAAATTTAACAAGGTTTAAAGTGTATACCAGGGATAAAGTGTATACTCGACATGTACAATACTCTCGGTTTAATCCCAAGCACATGCATACATGCATGCAAACAAATATATATATGAAAAAGAAAAGACTACAGCAGAGGCCAATAATGATTAGGAGATACATTTATCTACAGGAGCCATTTTGGAGAGTCTTAAATTCTAAGCCCACAGTTTTTCTTGTTTATGGCTATGTTTTTCATTCTCATGATTAGAACAAAATAGACTTAGCAACTTGTTCTGACACAGTGTATGTTATCCTAATGTTAATTGTCCCCTCACTCAGTCTCATGTCTACAAATTCAGAAGTGCACTCCTTCCTCAGAGCTTGTCTGGGCTGAAGAGAGGCAGATGGGAACTTGGCAGGTTTCCCTAAGGTTCTCCAGCCAAGCCTATAGACTGTTAACTAGAAAGGGTCAGGTTTCCAGGGACAAGGGAGCCGTTGGTCTTCTGCAGTCTCATCAGCAACCAGCTGACTTTCTTTCTAAAGCTCAGGTGTCAACCATGCCCCTCCTTCAGGGATGTGAGCCTGGCAGAGATCACAGCTGGCCACTCCGACACCTGAGTGGTCATTGTCTTTGATTCCTACTTCATTTCCCCTTATGAAGTCATTTCTGATGCTGTTTACTCCCAAGTTAAATAAGGTTCTTCTAATTGTCCTATTTCCTTTCTTGTCCACACTTTCGTTCACTAATCCATTTGACCATTCATTCATTCATTCATTCATTCATATTTCACACATTAAGTAAGAGTGATCACAGTAAAAGGCAAATGTGGTCACTCTGCTTTGTGTTCCCCTTTGGATCCTCACCTTAGAGTAAGTACTGAATTCATTATGGCAGTCCACTTCTGATCCTGAGCCATCCATCCATCCATCTACCCTTCTCACCAGCCATTGAAAGAAACTCCTTTCTTCTTCTCTTTCTTTCTTTCTTTCTTTCTTTCTTTCTTTCTTTCTTTCTTTCTTTCTTTCTTTCTTTCTTTCTTTCTTTCTTCTCTCTTTTCTTTTATTTCTTTTATTTTGTGACAGGATCTTGTTTTATAGCCCTGGTTGGCCCAGAATTTGCTATATAGACCAGGCTGGCCTTGAACTTAGAGTGATTTTCCTGGCTCTGCCTATTTATTTGTTTCTAAACCAGCTAACAGTAAGACTGCCTTTTGCCAGTTCCCAAGATAAAGGGCATATTATCTTTGTTCCCAGATTCTGGCACAAAACTCCTAAAACCCTTAGAAATCACTAAGTAATAGGAGTGATATGAAGGCATTTTGTAATTTATAGAGAGCTTCTTTCAACAATGTTTGTGGAGAAAGTTGACAATTCAGAATGGAAGCAGGTTTGCTTGCAATCCCTGATTACAGAGTTGGAACTTCTACTACTCAATCCCAATCTCCTACCTGTCAGGAAGGGAGAAGGGCTAGGGATTGATTTAAGTTACTAATGCCCAGTGACTTAATCAGTCACAGCTATGTAATGAAACCCCTCAATGGCACAACTCAAAAAGCTTCCTATTGGTGAATACATTAAATCACTCTGGAGAAGCATCCTCTTCCTCCTCCTGCCTGATAACAAACATCTCTTCCATGTGGACATTCCTGAACTGTATCCTCTATGAGAAAATAATAACAGTAAGTAAGGTACTTTTTCCTCTGTTCTAGTTCTAGGAATCATCTTAGTAAATCAGTCTCTCTCTCTCTCTCTCTCTCTCTCTCTCTCTCTCTCTCTCTCTCTCTCTCCTTTGTTTCTTAAAAAGAGCCTTGCCATGCATCTCAGGCTGGCCTCAAATTCAAGATCCTCCTGTCTCAGCCTCCCTAGTGCACCACCATACTTGACTCTAGTGAAATGGAGGGGCTTTATTGGGAACCCTAGAATTTGTGATTGGACAGGAAGACATGTGGGTGGCCTGGGCATCTCATTTTCAGCTGGATCTTAAGTAAAAGTCATATTATGGGACTTAGTCTCTAATTTGTTGGATCAGATGATAACTAGAAATGAATGTTGACTGAAGTGGTATCAAAGAAAGGGCTTAGGAAGAAAGAACCTCAGAGGTATTGACACAGCCAATCCTGGTGGCACAGACCTGTTAACCCCAGCAGCTTAAGAAGCTGAGTTCAAGAATAGTCTGGACAACATAGTGAGGTTCTTAAAATTAAAAGTTTTTTTTTAAAAAAGCTGGGCATATAACATATGCATTAAAGGCTGAGGTAAAAGGATCCATTCTCCATGAGTTCAAGACCAGCCTAGGGCTACAAAATGAGTTCCAGGTTAGCCTGGCCTAGAATAAGACCCTACCTCAGAGAAAAAAAAATGCTAAAGAAAGAAAAAAAGAGATGGGGATATAACTCAGTGGTAGATTGCTAGACTAACATGTGCAAGGTTTTAAGTCTAATCTCCAGCATTGGAACAAAGGGGGAGGGGAAAGTGTGGACACATGCTATAACATGTAAGTAAAACAAGCCAGACACAAATGGTCAAGTATAAATTATATGATTCTATTAAATGTCACAAATATGCCAGTTTGTAGAGAGATTAAGTAGATTAGTGGTTGCCAGGGGCTGGAGATGAAGAATGAGAAATGACTACCAATAAATATGAGCTTCTGTTTGGGATGATCAAAATGTTTCCAAATTAGATTGTGGTTGGGATTGCACAATTTTGTGAATATTCCAAAAACCTACTCAAGTATACCCTTTACAAACAAAAGCATCATAAACTGTGGATGCAGCTCAGTGGTAGAGTGCATGCCTCCCATCTGGGAGTCCCCAAGTGTAATTCTTAACACTGCAAAAATAAATAAATAAATTTAAAAATACAGCAAGGAAAAGTGTAACACACGTGAAGTCATCACACCACCTTTCCCTATAGGGCAAAGCATTGTGGCATAGGCAGTATGATGATAGGCAGGAGAAGCCGAAGCTCCTAATCAGCTGACAGTGACTTGATCCCCTAAGTGTCTATTTGAGGTTATTGCCTTTGTTTACCACAATACAGAAATGAAGCATTTCTATCTTAATCACATACCAACTTACTGACTCATAACAATAAATTCCTTTTAATCTTTTATCACTAGCTATAAGAAATCATTTGTTAATTTAGACTTAAAAATACAAGAGATATCAAAAGATCAAAATTGCTCTATCTGCTTGTGCTCTTCCTGGAAAGCAAGGGCTGAAACCAGGATTTGAGTGTGAGTGTTGAGGGGCAGCAAGTACCCCAGGGAAGTGGGGAAAATGAGATGGGGGAGAACAACATTGTACTCGTGTGTCTCACACTGGACAGCGTAAGAAATGACTCTGTCTTGAGAATTCCCAAGAAGTCATGAAAAATAACCTTAGAACTGACCACTGGAGTTGAGGAAGGACTGGATCCTTTGCCCTTGAATCTCCAAGTTCAGAGGTAGAAACAAGAATTAGGCCAAAGAAAAGTCAGTTGCCAGCTGGGCGTGGTGGCGCACGCCTTTAATCCCAGCACTCCGGAGG
This sequence comes from Zapus hudsonius, assembly GCA_004024765.1. Classification (NCBI taxonomy): domain Eukaryota; kingdom Metazoa; phylum Chordata; class Mammalia; order Rodentia; family Dipodidae; genus Zapus; species Zapus hudsonius. The sequence continues at coordinate 4,798 of PVHP010049481.1, forward strand.
CAGAGGTAGGAGAATCGCCGTGAGTTCGAGGCCACCCTGAGACTACATAGTATAGGTCAGCCTGGCTCCCTTCTTTCCTCCTTAAGGCCCTTTCTTCCCTCCCTCCCATATATATATATATATATATATATATATATATATATATATATATAGTTAGCAAGCATATGAAAATATGCACTAGTCATTAAAGAAATGCAAATTAAAATCACAATGATATACCACTTCATATTCATGAGGATAGCAACCACAAAAAATAAACCCTAAAATAACAAATGTTGGTAAAGATATAGAGAAAGTGGAACTTTTGTGCATTTCTAGTGGAAATATAAAATAGTGTAGCCATGGAAAACAGTTTGGCAGCTCCTTATGTTAAACACAGAATTACCATATGATGCAGCAATTTCACTCTAGATGTATATCCAAAAGAATTAAAACCAGGGACTCTGGTAGGGTTGGATGACCCTACCAATGAATCGCAGGCCGATAGCTGACATCCTGGTAAGAGATGAGCCACACCAGACCTACTGTGGAGGATCCATATGGAACCCCACAGAGAATGGTGGGATAAACAAGAGGCCCACAACCACAGCCAGTCGGTCAACACAGGATAAGCCAGACAGACACCAACGTTTTCAACACAACCTAAAGCAGAAGTACAGAGACCCCTAAGACCTCAACAATAAAGCAGCCTTAATACTCACCCACCATGACTTAGGGAACTGAGCGGAAGAGGGGGCAGAAAGATTGTAAGAGCCATGGTGGGGAGAATATCCAGAAACATCACCCCCCTCAGTAACATCATACTAAGGCGGGTGGAACCGGGCTGACTACTAGGTTATCCGTAATCCCCTACCCCATGGACTGATCCAGATTGCCCACGGAGGAGGATATCCAGCTGATTGGGGATAGGGAAGAGGAGCATTGGGGAACTGGGGATAACAACTAATTATTTGTTCCTTAAATGTATCTCATTATGGATAATGATAATAATAATAAAAAAAACAAGGACTTTGGCTAGAGATGGCTCAGTGGGTAAAGTTGCTTGCTTGAAAAACCCTATGGCCTGGGTTCAGTTCCCTAGAAGCCATGTAAAGCCAGATGCACAAAGTGGCACATGTGTCTGGAGTTAGTTTACATTGGCACAAGGTTGTGGCATGAGGCTGTGGTGTGCTCATTCTCTCTTTTCCAAACAAATCAATCAATTTTTTTTTTAAACAGGGACTTGGGCTGGGGAGATTGCTCAGTGGTTAAAGGCACTTGTCTACAAAGCCTGATGATCCTGGTTCAATTCCTCAGTACCCACGTGACACACCAGATGCACAAAGTGGCATATGCACCTGGAGTTCATTTGCAGTGGCAAGAGGCCCCAGCTGGCCCATTCTCTCTCTCTCTCTCTCTCTCTCTCTCTCTCTCTCTCTCTCTCTCTCTCTCTCGTCCTTTCTCTTTCCTTCTCTCTCTTTGCAAAAAAAATTTAAAAACAGGGACTCAAACATATCTATAGAATGATGTTTATATTATTCACAATAGTCAAAAGTTGGGAACCATCCAAGTGAATGGAGAAATAAGATGTAGTATATGCAAACAACGGGATATTGCTCAGTTTTTAAAAATATTTTTATTTATTTATTTGTAAGCAGAGAGAGACAGACACAGAGAGAAAGACAGAGAGAGCATGGGCACACCTGGGCTTCTAGCCACGGCAAAAGAACTCCAGATGCATATGCCACTTTATGCATCTGGCTTTAGGTGGGTAAAGGGGAATTGAACTCAGGTAGCCAGGTTTTGCAGGCAAGTGCCGTAACCGCTGAACCATCTCTCCAGCCCTTGTTCAGTTTTTTTTAAAGAAATAAAATTCTAACGCATGCTACATACAGTATGGATGAATTTAATGACAAATATGTGACTCTTCTTACCTGAGGTAGTATAGGCAAATTCAGAGAGACAAAAAGGAGATTACAGGTTACCAAGGGCTGACATGTTTCTGTTTATTAGATTCAGAGCTTTTATTTGGAGTCATGTAAATGGATATTGGTGATATTTGTACAACATTGTGAATGGACTTAATGCCACAAAATGTTTATTTTAAAGTGGATAAAATGGAAAAGAATATATATTATATTATATATGTTATATATATATAACACCAACAAAACAGAATACTGAATGAAAGGATGAGAAAAAGAAGATTATATTGAAAGAACTCAAAGAGATCCCTTCAGCAACTTCCAGGGCATCTATACCATGTTAGTTTGTAAGGCAGTTTTGAGGGGCCTCTGGACAAGACGATGAGGTAAAGTGAATTTGTGAGGGAGACAGGGAGTTGTCAACTGTGCTTTGAATGAAGGATCTCATGGCTACAGCTCCTGGTAGTGACAGTGCTTTGAGTCAAGTAGCTTCAGGTTGGCATTTAGCTGGGGTTACTCTGAAATCGATCCCCTACAAGGTTTAGTTTTCCTTTTGGCTTGTTTACTGGGTTCCTCTTTCATTGTCTGAGCCAAGACCAAGGCCAGAGCACCACCTGGCACCCAGGGATTCAAGTGGACCTTGATCTACTACCATCACAATGTCTCCTCAACATCTGTCCCTGGCGCTAGTCCTCTGATTGATGCTTGCTTATTGTGGCCACCATCATCCATGTTTTCACAACTCTGCTCCCTGAGCCCTTCCAGGCATTTTTCCCCAGAGTTGCTGAGTGGGGTTCAAGAATCGTTTTTCTGGTTCTTCCTGTTCAGCACCTGCTATTGTAATTGCCCTCTGAGAGGCACAACAAATGGTTTTTCCTTCCAGGTTCCTGGGACTGTGGAGCACACGCTCCAGCTGGTGAAGAAGACAACCGCTCTCCAGTCTTCCTGCTGCCTTCGGGTTACCCTGCAGGACAGAGGGGCTATCCTCATGGCCACTATATAGTACCAACCGCAGTGGGCACTCCTGCACTGGGCGTTCTGTCCCCCTGAGAACCTCAGTTTGTTCCACTGAAGGCTTTGTCTTCCTCTGGTCACATTCTTTGGGGAGAGGTTTCCACGGCTGGCTCTGGGTAGAATCTCAGATCCACTACCATCCCCAGAGAATTACTCCTATAGGAACAAGCTTGAGAAGTGTTCCTAAGTGCTCATAAGTTTTTATGGCTTTTTAACACTCTAGTAAAACACACATAAAATGAAATGAACCATGTTATACAGCTCAGTGGTAGAGTATATGCTTAACATGCATGAGGGTTAATCACTGGCAACTCCTAAAGAATTGCCATCTTAATAGTTTTCAAGTGCACAGTTCAGTACTGTGAGGCACATTCACTTTGTCATGGAACTACTCTCCAGAATTCTTTTCATCTTGCAAAATAGGAACTCTACCCATTAAACATCCACTTCCCTGCCAGCCCCTGACAGGTGACACTCTACTTTCTGTCTCTATGAGTCTGATGGCCCTAAGTACCTCATGTAAGTGGAAACATAGACTATTTTCTTATTGTGACTGGTTTATTCTACTTAGCATAATATATTCCAGCCTCATCAAGTTGTAGCACAGTTCCTAGTGTCCTTGTCTTTTTTTTTTTTTTTTTTTTGGTTTTTCGAGGTAGGGTCTCACTCTAGCCCAGGGTGACCTGGAATTCACTGTGTAGTCTCAGGGTGGCCTTGAACTCACGGCAATCCTCCTACCTCTGCCTCCTGAGTGCTGGGATTAAAGGTGTGCGCCACCACGCCCGGCTGTGTCCTTGCCTTTGAAGGCTGAATAATATACAGTTGTGCACATATAAAATCTTTTACCATCCATTCATCCATCAATGGACATTTGGGTTGTTTTACCTTCTGGTTATTGTGAATAAGGCTGCAATGAATCTGAGTGAATAAATATCTCTTGGAGACCCTGGTTGCAATTTATTATTAGCTACTTTTCTCATTGCTGTAACAAAATACCTGGCAGAATCAACTTAAGTGTGAAGGGTTCATTTCACCTCTTGGTTCAGTGGGTACATCATGGTGTGGAAGGCATGGCACCTGGGGCAGTTCTGTCCACACTGGCAAGATCCAAGGCTCCTCACATCTAGGCTGGTAGTGGGCCAGGATAACCCTTAAAGGCCTGCCCTCAAGGACCCACCTTTACCAGCCATACCTTCTGCCCTACAGGTTCCACAGCCTCCAAAAACACCACCACCAGTGGGTACCTTGTCTAAATGTATGCACCTATGGGAGACATTTAAAGTTCAAACAATAGCAATATCCAAAAGTGGAATTGCTAAATTATGTGATAATTTTATTTTAAAATATATTTTTATTTTTGTGAGGAGAAAGAAAGAATAGACCCATTATCACCTCCTGCCCCTGCAAACAAACTCCAGATGCATACACCACTTTGTGCATCTAGCTTTGCATGGGTACTAGGATTTGAACCCAAGCCAGCAGGGTTTATAAGCAAGCACTTCTAACCTCTGAGTCATCTCCCCAACTCATGATAATGGTATTTTTATTTTTTATCTTTTAATTTTTGTTCAAAATTTTATTTATTTATTTGCAAGGAGGGGGAGGGAGAAAGAGAGAGTAGAAAAAGAGTGAGCATGAGTGCAGGGCCTCTTGCTAACTGCACACAAACGCCAGGTGCATGGCCCACTTTGTGCATCTGGCTACACATGGGTCCTGGGGAATTAAACCCAGGCCATCAGGCTTTGCAAGCAAGCGCTTTAACTGCTGATCACTCTCCCCAGCCTTTTTGTGTTTTTGAGATGGTGTCTCACTGTGTAGGCCAAGTTGTCCTCTACCTCCACTATGTGGCTCAAGCTAGTCTTGAACTCTTGATTCCCTTGCCTCAGCCTTCCAAGTGCTGGGACTTATAGGTGTGCTCTGCCACACCCAGTTTCTACCTGCTACTTCTACTAGTCATTGCATGTGGACTGCATTGGGAAGAACTCACCTTGGGCTAGGGGGCTGTCTAGAGCTAAGACCATCCCTGACGTACACAGCCATGCTCCCACCAGCTGGGACTCTAAGACCTTCAAGCAGGTCTAGGTGGTGGGTCGCCATGTTGGTCACTGCAGTTTCTCAGAAAGCTTGCTAATGGGAGTGTTGACAACACAGAAGATGGGTGGCTGTGAGAGGCAGCAAGAATGTGACAGTACAGAGGTGTAGCACTCACTGCCAGTAGGATAGTGATGGGTGGTAGCTAGAGTTAGGTTGCTAGACTTGAACTCTCCAGCGGATGCCCCTGGCCAAGTTACTTGACCTCCCTGTGCATCAGTTTCCTCCCATAAATATGGCACATGCTAGAAATGAGGTGACAGGATAGTACCGTGACATTGCAGCATTGTAAGGATACATAGCACTGTTCTATGAAGTCACTGAATGAAGTCAAGGTTTTCAGAATCCACAGAAGCAGCAGGAAACCTAAGGAAGTTGAAGTGTTCAAAAAACTATGTGTAAAAGAAACCAGAAAATGAGCAAGGAGCTAAGTGTGGTGGCGCATGCTTCCAATCCCAGGACCAGGAAGGTGGATGCAGCAGGATCAGGGGTTCAAGGCCAGCCTCAGTTCCATTGTGAGTTTGAAGCCAGCCTGGGCTACACGAGATTCTGTCTTTTAAATCAAACCAAAAAAAAAAAAAAAAGAAAGAAAGAAAAGAAAAAGAAAGAAGGAAAAAGAGAGAGAAGAGAAAATGATGACATAGCCTGGCATCATGCTGGAACATCGGTTCTCTGAATACTCTGAATACTGAGAGGATCTTACTCATAGTAAAATTGCTACTTGTTCTTCCTCTTTCCAGCCACCCAACCGTATATCATCTCCCTCCTGTCATTGTAGGCCTCTTTCAAATGCAAACATAGTGCCTCTCTATTAATAGAATGTGACTTGCCATGAAACAGGTCAAGCAAAAGCCCAGACAAGATCGATACAGCAATGACGCATAATGCCATCAAGTGGCTGAGGGCAGAGAATGTGCTGCAGCAGAAGGGAGAGTCCAGCCCATGGCACAGCCTTGAGCAATCTGCTCCCCCACCCTCGAACTGCCCTGCCTGTCAAGGGTCCCAGAGGAAGACTGTAGCTGGCAGAATGTGGAATGGAGCCCACAGAGCCAGTCCTGATTCTGTGACGATCTGTAGACCCTGCCAATATATACAAAAGTCATATTTTTTCAACAACATAAAAACAAATAAAAAAGGGTGTGGTGTAGCACACCGTTAATCTCAGCACTCCAAAGGCAGAGGTAGGAGGATCTCTGTAAATTTGAGGCCAGCCAGGGATTACAGAGTGAGTTCCAGGTCAGTCAGGGCTAGAGTGAGATTCTACTTCAAAAAACAAACAAAACAAAAACAACTCCCCCCCCCCAAAGAAAGAAAGAAAACTTACATTATTTTACACATTTCAGGATTGTTAATTTCCCTGCTGTTCTATTCACATAGGTGGAACTTCTCCCCAAGCATTTAGCTCTGCTGAGCTTGTGCTGAGGACAGTAGGATTCTATAAAAATACCCCACCCAAGTCTCTTGAAGATGTTCTCGCTCTTCTCTCTCTCTTTTGAGACAAAATCTCATATATCTCAGGATGGTCTCAAACTGAGTATGTAGCTGAAGATGATCTCTGATTTTCCTGCCTCCACCTCCTGGGATACAGGTATATTTAGAATTTTCTTCATTAATAACTGGTCAGATCCTAGGCTGGTGCTTGGCACTCTTCATGTGCGCCTGGGTCTGTGTTGTGCTGGATTCCTTTTTTGCCTTCCCACATCTTTGGAAAGTGGCTATGCTTCCAAGAAAAGTCAGAACCAAAGGAGAAGATAAGGAACGGTTCACAGAATACAAAGCCCTGCTTTAGCAGCCCTGCTAACAATGGGTACAGTATCCTCCCTCTACCAGCAGAGCCCATTGTCCTCTAGTTACAACAGGAGTGAGCTGAGCAGCAGATGCCAAGCCCTTGCCCTTCTGCTCAAGTAATGAGCCAGAGAAGCCAGGCAGAATCAACAAAGAGGGCCTAACAGTTCTCAAAAGATAGCATCGATGAAGATGGGAGCCTTAAAATGCACTTTTTTTTTTGGTTTTTCAAGGTAGGGTCTCGCTCTAGTCCAGGCTGACTTGGAATTCACTATGTAGTCTCAATTCATAACCCCTACCCTATGGACAGATCTAGTATGCCCACCGAGGAGGCTCCCCAGTGAGTTGGGGACAGGGAGGAGGGAAGTGGGGGTACTATCACAAGATTTGCTCATAAATGCATCTAATTATCGATAATAAAGATATTTAATAAAAGAAAGAAATAGCCAGGCGCCGTGAGTTCAAGGCCACCCTGAGACTACATAGTGAATTCCAGGTCAGCCTGGACTAGAGCGAGACCCTACCTCAAAAAACTGAAAAAAAAAA
>PVHP010049482.1:0-12142 GCA_004024765.1 Zapus hudsonius
TCATGATTAATCAGATATGAACTACTTCTGTTTTATAATAACTACCTTATTTTATGGCTTGGTAAATCTCACGGATTATAGCCCACAAAGAAAATGTGTCTAGGCTCTCATTCTCTCTTTTTTTCATATATATATGTATTGTCCGTAATGAGTTACATTATTTAGTGGGCAAACAATGAGTTGTTATCCCCAATTCCCCAATGCCCCCCTCCCCATCCCCAATCAGCTGGATATCCTCCTCCTCCGTGGGTCGTCTGGATCAGTACTTGTGGTAGGGGACCATGGATAGCCTAGTACTCAGCCCAGTTCTCCTGGCCCAAGTGTGTTGTTACTGAGGGATATCATGCCTCTGGATAGTCTCCCCCACCACGGGGAGCTGTGGCTCTTCCAACCCTACCAATGAGCCACAGGCTTATAGCTGACATCATGGCAAGAGATGAGCCATCCCAGACCTACATGGAGGATCCATATGGAACCCCACAGAGAGTGGGGGGATAAGCAAGAGACCTACAACCACAGCCAATCAGTCGATGTAGGATGAGCCAGCAAGACAGATACCAACGTTTTTCAATAAAACCTAAAGGAGAAGTACAGAGGCTCCTAAGACCTCAACCATAAAGCAGCCTTAATACACACCCACCATGACTCAGGGAACTGAGTGGAAGAGAGGGCGGAAAGATTGTAAGAGCCATGGGGGAGGTTATCCAGAAGTATTGCTCCTCTCAGAAACAACATACAAAGTGGGGTGGACTCCTAGGCTATCTATAACCCCCTACCCCATGGACTGATTCAGACTTCCCACAGAGGAGGACCCCCAGCTGATTGGGGACAGGGAAGAGGGAAATCGGGGAACTGGGAATATCAACACATTATCTGCTCATTCAATGTATCTAATTTTGGATAATAAAGAAAAAAAGTAAAAAATAAATAAAGACTTCCTGCCCACCATTGGGAATTGTGGTTGACAGACAGTCTGCTTGAATGTAAAATGTCAATTATAGATTCATGTGTTTGATACGTAAGCCCCAATTGGTGGCATTGTTTCATGAAGGCTATGGAACCTGTAGGAGGTGAAGCCTTGCTCGATGAACTGTGTCACTGGGGAGTGGACCTTGCTATGCCGCAGCCCAGCTCCACTTGGTGTTCTCCATCCAACTTTCTCCCAGCTGATGTGACATCAGGAAACTGGTTTCCTGCCCATGCCATGCCTTGGAGAACCCACAAAACAAGGCAGTTGGTTACTGGGGAAAGGCAATGATAAAAGCAATAAATGACTGTGAATGAAAGCAAAGAAAAACTCATGAGCTTTTACTAGGTTCTGTAAAAACAGAATGTCTAAAAATTAAACATTAAGAGAATGAGAGCCAGACAATGCCCACTACTTGCTCAGTAGGTAACAGTATGCTCGTGAGGATTTTATGTTTTTGAACCTATTTTGGTTTAGCCTCATGCTTAACCCATTCCCCTCCCCACCATCTCTTACCCCTCATTCATAACCTCTCACTTCTTTTTACTAGTCTGCATGGAGTTTATGGTTATCCTGGTTAAGGACCACATATGAGGGAGAATATGCGGTATTCAATTCTCTGTTCTTTTGAGTTTTCACTTAGTAAGATCTGCTTGAATTCAGACCATTTTTTCCTAAATTTCGATATGTTTTTGAGAATTAATGAAAAAGTTAATTATGAAAACTCATTCACTGCTACATACTCAGCACTAAAAAATATCGAATCCATAATAGTATTCAAATATTGAAATGAATGAATGAATGAGTCAATAAATCTGGTATTGCACAATATGTGCAGAACAGCTTTTTAAGTATTCACTCATGTGACCTTGGCAAGAATCCTATGACTGGTGCAGCTTTACCATTTCAGATGAGAAAAATCATAAAGTCATGTAGTTAATAAGCCTATTAGCCAGAATGGCAGTCCATGTTTTTGTATCTTGACATGTGCCCTTTCTCCCAAGCAACTCGCTTTTTGCTGCCCTCTGTACCAACATGATATGTATTAACCAAGTAGAGATTTTCTTCTAGGTCAACTTCGTCAGAGCAAGGCATTGTCATTTTCTTTCTTTTTTTTACATTTTATTTATTCACTTTTCATTCACTTTTCAAGCAGAGAGAGAGAGAGAGAGAGAGAGAGAGAGAGAGAGAGAGAGAGAGAGAGAGAGAGAGAGAAAGAGAGAGAGAGAACCAGGGTCTGGCTTATGTGGGTACTATGTGGGTACTGGGGAATTGAACCCTGGGCCTTAGGCACTGGAGGCAAGTGCCTTAACCACTGAACCATCTCTCCAGCCCGGCATTGTCATTTTTCTATGGCCGAGGCTGTGTACAATTTGGTATTTGTTTAGCCTCTGATAAGAATACATCCGTTACCTCCAAGGATCAATGTACTCTTCCTTCTTTAAAGAATGGTCTCCCAATGGAGCAAGCATGAGAAAGCTGAGGAAGAATATTCATTCGTTAGTGAAAGTTTTATCTCATATGTGAGGGAATGCTAAAATGTGTTTTATATAGCGCATTTACACATTTCCAAATGCATATTGTTCTGCAACAGCAAGTTCTTTGGTCTTATATTGATGCTTGCTACTATTTTGGATGAAATGTCCTGGTGAAATTGAGCATGGCCCCTCCAAAGGAAATTTTACCAAGCCTATAAGTACACTCCATTTATCAAGCTCAAATCCACTAAATACCTTTTGATAAAATAGTCATTTGAAGATACACAAAAGGCAAGGTTGGAGGTTTTTTTTTTTTGTCTCCAGTGATTCTAGATGGATAAATCCTGCAAAATGTTTCACTTTCTGGCAGATGAAACCGGGCCATAATTAGCCTTGCCTAGGGCTCTTGGATGCACAGTCAGCCTCGGAGCTTCATCCTTTTTCCTGGGGATTAGGAAATCAAGTTTTTAAAAACATTTTATATAATACCATGTTAGCGTTGGTTTGTAGCTGTGAGTGACCCTTGACTGATGAATGTAATTTTCAAATGGAAAGGTAATAGCTAGTATCTAAATCCTTGAACTGGCTAGCAGCACGAAAGTCCACAAGCTAGGAAATTGTTAGTCACTTTAAAGTGGAAAAATTCTGTTCACTTTAGCTTTTGGATACCAAAAGAAGACCCATCAACTCCAGAAAAAATGCTTAAGAGACAATGAGAGCAAGGCTGGTCTTACAAATGAGCAATGAAGTGATGGGAAGGGTTGAGGATAGTTACTGTGTTCATTTCCTCACATGATGGCTCTTTCTATCCAGGCATGATCAGATCATTGCCTGTCACAAACTATATCCGTTATCAGTTCCGTCAACATAACCACCAACTTCATCATTGTCATATATCACAGGACCTCGTCATACCTCTACTACTATATTCCCTAATACTGTTTTCTTTGCAATTTCTCCTGCAAACTGCTTCAGAATTATTCACGCTGGCAGTTAACTCTCATAATTCTCTCAAAATTGATTGATAATATATTTTTGGTACAGTGTGTCCCCTTTCTTCAATTCTGACTCTCACAAAGAATAGTTTTTGTGTGTTTATATATAGGTGTAACATTCACCACCCAATCTAATTGTCTCGTCTTCTTGAGATTCTGTCATATATGTATGATTCTGTCGTATATATGTATTATATGTATGAATATACTGATATATATATATTATATATATATTACCAACTTGGATGACCATCCTATCCTTCTAACTAGTTACTTTGGTCACCTGACATGGCCACTTTTGATACGTAAAATCATTCTTTCTCTAATAGCAGCCTAAGTAATCCTTGAAAAATTAAATACATTATGCCACTCTCCTGCTCCAAGCAGTTCTGATAACATTCAGAATAAAACTTATACTTCTTACCATACCCCAAGATAATCGTGCACAATTTGGGCCCTTCTAACCTTTAGACTTCATCTCTTCTTACTCTCTTCCTTTCTTGCTGTACTCTAGCCACACTGGGTAAAATGAGGCAAGCTGAGTATTAGATATGCACGTTGGGATGTTTTCCCATAAGATATTTTAAGTGTGTGGATAAGAACATTATGCAGCATAATTGGACTCCTTGTTCTATACATTATCCAACTCCTACCATAACTAATACAATCACCTCATGTCATATGCATGATTCTGGATGTATAACTTGTATCAAAATATCTTCTAAGTTTGGCTATGGATTTCAAAGGAATGTGAAGTTATTAAAAACTCTACTGATTATGACCATTAGTGTTTTGGTTCTGCAAGCAGGCTGAAGATTTTTAATAAAGGAGAAAGGCAGTGGAATTACTATCGACCTTGAGATAATGTAGCCAGTGCCAAGAATATAATGATTATTTATTTTGCTTAATAAATAACTATATAGCACTTGCTGTGCTAGGCACTGTTTTAACTGCTATATAAATATTATTAACATGTCCACTTTTCTCCATAGTCCTGCAAGCTAGGCTATATTCTTCCCTCTATTTTACATCTGAGGAAACTGAGACTCAGAAAGGTTAAGTAGTTTGCCCAACTACTTAGGTTTCAGATATAGCAAGTGGCACAGTGCATAAGCAGGCCCAGGCAGCTAGGCTTCAGAGCCCATGTTCTTATTCTTACTAGCTTGCCTTCCTCTAATGGATGAACTGGACTACTCACCCTATGCTAGGTGAAGAGCAAATTCAGGTGTTTCCACCAACTTCAAGAAAGGTAAGTTTTTTTTTCCCCCACAGAGTATTCAGGACCATATTTTTGCTTCTAGCAAAAGATAGCCTTCCTACCTTTGAATGCTTCCTGAGTTAGGCAGTAGAGGATTGACACCTACTGCCTCAACAATACCATTTTCAGTGCTGTAGGAGGTGTGTGTGTGTGTGTGTGTGTGTGTAGATGGAGGCAGAAAGCCCCACAGAGCTGCTTTCCTTTTGAGAATTAATAGGATCTCAGCACACAGTGGTATGATTGCAAATAGAAAGACTGTTCTGTTCAAACAAATCTGTTTCTTACTTCATGCCAAGAGCTACAGTGGGTAAACTTGCATTCAAATTGGCCTTGGTGTGTAGAATATCATTTCTTCTGTGAAAACCCTTGGCAGTGGCCAGAACTTGTTAGTCCACAGCCACAGTCTGCAAAGCTCTGCAGGCAGAAATGGTCCAGGTCTGGGAGTGGACAGGAGCCCACCATGTATGTGGGAAGAGGAGTGTAGAGAAGCAAACAAATCTACCATCATCAGTCATCTGTTGGCTTCCCTGAAACTCGTGGAGTTTGGGTGGTTTTCTCTTTTATACCCACTTCTTTATTCCTTTTTTTAAAAAAATTCTGGTGGGAATTCTGTAACCTTTTAAAATATTTTATTTATTCATTTTCAAGCAGATATATATATATATATATATATATATATATATATATATATATATATATATATATAGAGAGAGAGAGAGAGAGAGAGAGAGAGAGAGAGAGAGAGAGAGAGAGAGCACCAGGGTCACCACCTTGTGGGTCTGGCATATGTGGGCACTGGGGAATTGAACCCGGGGCCTTAGGCACTGGAGGCAAGTGCCTTAACCACTGAGCGACCTCTCCAACCCTCTGTAACCCTTTTATTTTCCAGATTTTATCCTGAGGGGTAAATTCATCATTACTCACATAAATACCCATTATTGAGATATTACTTTCCCCTATCATTGTCTCTATTACTTCATAAAAACTCAAGATAATGTTTCAGTGTGCTTATATAAATATAAACTGGAAGGGGGCGGAGCATGATAGCGGAAAAGTAGCAGCCTCGCCAGGACTCTCATCGAAAAGGTTTGATTCTTCAGCTGGGATCCAAACCCGTGACCCCAGCTGGCCCTGAACCCAAACCTACCGTCTCCCAAACTCCATGCTAGCTTGAGGGCCAGGACCCCCCAGCTGCTTTCTACTCGGCAGAGGAAAAAAGTGCCACCCTTCCCCCATCTCAAGCTCCCACTCCTGCTGGTGGTATTGTCTCCTCTCCAGTGCTGCCCGAGAGCTCTTGCTGGATGAGCACCTCTCCTTCCCGGGGCCCCCTTCCTCCAGCCTCCCTCCAGCAATTCTTGTCAGGACAATGGTGAGATCACAACAGATCCTGAAAGCATTGGAAGAATCATCAGGTCATACTTCCAAAACCTCTACTCCACAAAATTAGAGAACCTGGAAAAAATGGATAAGTATTTGGACACCTACCAACTGCCAAAGCTTAAACCAGAGCAGACAAAAGCACTAAATAAACCTATCACACACGCTGAGATTGAAGATGTAATCAAAAACCTTCCCAAAAGGAAAAGCCCAGGACCAGATGGTTTCTCAGCTGAATTCTACCAAGCCTTCATCACAGAGCTAAAACCACTCTTTCTGAAGCTTGTTAGAAGCATAGAAAAAGAGGGAAGGCTACCAAACACCTTCTATGAAGCTACCATTGCCCTAATCCACAAACCAGGCAAAGATGCAACAAGAAAAGGGAACTATAGACCCATATCTCTGACGAACTTAGATGCAAAAATACTGAACAAAGTCCTAGCAAACCAGATACAATGCCTCATCAAAAATATCCACCCTGAACAAGTTGGCTTTACTTCAGAGATGCAGGAATGGTTCAATATACACAAGTCGATAAATGTGATACATCACATTAATCGGCTCAAACACTAAAATCACATGGTTATCTCAATAGATGCGGAGAAGACTTTTGACAAAATTCAACACCTCTTCATGTTCAAAGCTCTCGAAAAAATAGGCATAGATGGCCTATTCCTCAACTTAATAAAGACAATTTACAAAACTCCTAAAGCACAAATATAATATCAAAGACAGAGAGGTCTCAAATCAATAGCCTAACCAATTAGTTCTCAATGGGGAACGACTCAAGGAGTTCCCACTGAATTCAGGAACAAGACAAGGCTGCCCACTCTCACCACTGCTCTTCAACATAGTGCTTGAAGTTCTAGCCCAAGAGATTAGACAAGAGAAGGGCATAAAAGGGATACAAATCGGAAAGGAAGAAATTAAATTATCCCTCTTTGCAGATGACACGATCCTTTATATATCAGACCCAAAGAATATTATCAGTAACCTCTTGAAGGTGATTAATGCCTTCAGCAATGTGGCAGGATACAAAATCAACACACAAAATCAGTAGCCTTTATATATGCAGAAGACAAGCAGACAGAAAAAGACATCAGAGAGACTGTCCCATTTTCTACAGCCTCAAAGAAAATCAAAAAACTTGGAATATCACTAACCAAGGTTGTAAAGGGCTTATATAAGGAAAATATTGAAACACACAAGAAGGAAATATAGGATGATGTGAGAAGATGGAAATATATTGCATGCTCATGGATAGGGAGAATCAATATATTAAAAATGGCAATCCTGGCAAAAGCGATTTACAGATTCAATGCTATGCCGATAAAAATTCCAACCTCTTTCTTCACAGACATAGAAAACATAATCTCTAAATTTATTTGGAAGGGCAAAAGACCTCGGATAGTCAAAACTATTCTAAGGAAGAAATCCTACTCAGGAGGTATCACCATGCTTGACTTCAAATCATACTACAAAGCCATAGTAATGAAAACAGCATGGTACTGGCATAAAAACAGAAAGACAGATCAATGGAACAGAATTGAAGACCCAGCTTTAAATAGAAGTAACTTCAGTTATTTGGTCTTTGACCAGGGGGCCAACAATGTATGCTGGGCCAAAGATAGCATCTTCAACAAATGGTGCTGGAGGAATTGGATAAACATATGTAAAAAAATGAAAATAGACCCACTCCTTTTACCGTGCACAAAAATCAACTCCAAGTGGATCAGAGACCTTCATATAAATCCGGTAACCGTGAACACCCTGGAAGAAAAAATAGGAGGAACTTTTCAAGAAAAAGTAGTTGGAAAAAATTTCCTGAGCAAATCTCCAATAGCCCAGGAAATACAACAAACACTTAATCAATGGGACCTGATCAGGCTCAGAAGCTTCTGTATAGACAAAAATACCATACTCAGAGTCAATAGACCCCCTTCAAAAGGGAAAATGATTTTCGCCAGCTACAACTCAGACAGAGGCCTAATTTCTAAAACCTACAGAAAACTCAAAAAAATTAATTACAAAACCCCAAAATGCCCCCTCACAAAATGGGGTACTGATCTCAACAGAGAATTCACAGAGGAGGAAAGACAAATGGCCTTGACTCATTTAAGAAAGTGCTCAGAATCCTTAAGCATCAGGGAATTGCAAATCAAAACCACAATGAGATACCATCTTACCCCTCTCAGAATGGCAATCATAAAGAAAACCAACAACAATCATTGCTGGCGAGGATGCAGTGAAAAAGGAACCTGTCATTCACTGCTGGTGGGATTGCAAACTTGTTCAAGCATTATGGAAAACAATATGGAGACTCCTAGAGAGAATGGACAAAGAACTACCAATGGACCCAGCTATTCCTCTACTAGGCATCTACCTGCAAGATGACACATCTTGATGCAGAAAATTTTGTACAAGTATATTTAGAGCACGTCAATTCATAATAGCAAAGAATTGGAATCAACCCAAATGCCTATCCATGGAGGAATGGACAACAAAACTGTGGTATATTTACATGATGGAATTATACTCAGCTGAAAGGAAAACTGACACATCAAACTTTAGGAAAAAAATGGTCTGACTTTGAGCAGATCTTACTAAGAGAAAACTCAAAAGAACAGAGAATTGAACATTGCATACTCTCCCTCATGTGGGCCTTAATCAGGATAACCGTTTTCTCTATGCAGACTAGTAGAAAGAACTGAGAGGTCATGAATGTGGGGTAAGGGAAGGGGGAGGGGAATGGCTCAAACATGAGGCCAAACCAAATTAGGTTCAAAAACATAAAATTCTCACGAGCACACTGTAACCTAAAGAGTAAGTAGTGGGCGTCAACTGGTAAGAGGGGCCATGAGTAGTAGGGGAGAATGTCTAAGTCTGTGAACAATTGAGCAGTCTGACAGCCCCAGGTCCCGGCCACTGGTTCTTTCCTCACTGAGATGTTAACCAAAGTGACCCATGAGGTTACAAAAACAAGACAGAATTCTGTCAAGGCTCTTGAATGCCCTCCCCAGACCTGAGGCAAAACCCTGTTGCTGAAGAAACCACAGAATACCATCATTCAGCATTGAGAGACTCTTAGAGGTCTGGAATGGTAACCAGCCCCCAGATGGCAGTCAGTGCAGTGCTGGAAGACACTACACAAGCTGCCAGGGGAAGCTGAACAACGACAGCTGGAGGAAACAGACCACTGGCATGAAACACAGTCTGAGGCCATGAGTAGCTTGAACATACCTCCTACTGGGAGAGAAAAGCAAACCAAGAAAGGAGCACTTGTGAAATGGAGGAGCCTGATCCTGGGGGAGACAATCAACAGCTATTAAATTCGGTCAAATATTCCACTCAGTGAGGGGGAACCCTTGATTGGAACCGGGGATTCAGGGCAATATGCATCGGATCCCATACTCTTGGGCTCCCAAGAAAAGATGCACTATGTGAGTGACTGCAGGGGAGGCTTTTGAAAATAGAAGCTAGGTAATCCAGATTGCTGTATATTTGTTAACCGATACTGACCTCATTCTCCGATGGATATTGTGTTTGTATTTTTCAGGATACAGCGAGGGAGCTGTGGCCCATACAACCGTACCAACCGACCGCAGGCAGAAAGCTGAGATCTTGGCATGAAACTAGCGACCACAGTCATACGGGGGAGGATCCATATGGAACCCCACAGAGAATGATTGGATGAACAAGGGACCCACAGCCATAGCCATTCAATCAAAAAAGGATAAGCCAGTGAGACAAAAACCAATGGATCTTGACACAAAAACCCCTAAGCTCACAACACTAAAGCAGTCTCAATGCTCACCCACCACGACTCAGGGAACTGAGCGGAAGAGGGGGACAGAAAGATTGTGAGTGCCATGGTAGGGGAGAATATCAGAGCCTTGGCAACCCTCAGTAACAACACACTAGGGTCATGAGAACCAGCTGAAGACTGGGCATGGTCCCCTATCACAAAGTCTAATACAGATGGCCCACAGAGGAGGATATCCAGCTGACTGGTGATGGGGAAAGGGGGCAATGGGGATTTGGGGATAACAAGTCATGGTTGGCCCACTAAACAATGTAACTCATTATGGACAATAAAGAAAAAAAAAGAAAAGCCATAATTAAAATAGAATCTAACAAAAAAAATATAAACTGATGGGATTCTAAAATATCAGAAATTCTTTGACATTAAACTGATCTGCTTTCTTTTGTTATACAAATGAAAATGAGGAAACAGATGTCTAGGAGAGGTCGAGTTGAGTGCCTAAAAACAGAAGTTAGTAAATCTGATAGGGGATGACCTCTATGTCCACAACAGGGCTGTTAAAAAGATGTGCCTAATCTGCCTGGATAAGATACTGGTTGGAGGGCAAACACATAGGCCTGCAGTTTTCAAGATTTAGACTAATGTTTGAGTAGCCATGTAACTTAATTATTGTTCTGGGTTGGCAAGAAAAGGTTGTAACTCAGAGCTGAAAAGTGGAAAAAATGATGGATGTCCAACATCAGGACATCAACTCTAGGTTAGTCATTGTGCTGTGTTCTTTTTTTTTTAAGTCTTAAATATATATTTATTGCCCATAATGAGTTACATTATTCAGTGGGCAAACAATGAGTTGTTATCCCCAATTCCCCAGTGCCCTCCTTCCCATTCTCAATCAGCTGGATAACCTCCTCCATGGGTCATCTGGATCAGTCCTTGTGACAGGGGACCATGGATAGCCTAGTACTCAGCCCCGTCCTCCTTACCCAGGTGTGTTGTTACTGAAGGGTGCCATGCCTCTGGATAGTCTCCCCCACCATGGCTCTTACAATATTTCCGCCCCATCTTCCTAATAGTTCCCTGAGTCGTGGTGGATGAGTATTAAGGCTGCTTTAAGATTGTGAGTTTAGTTAAAGGGGTCTTCGTGTTGAAGATCATTGGTTTTTGTCTCACTGCCTTAGCCTGTGTAGATTGAATGTCTGTGTCTGTGGATCCCTCGTTCATCAAATCATTCTCTGTGGGGTTCCATATGGATCCTCCACGGTATCACTGTGGTGGCTCCTCTCTTGCCAGAATCTCAGATATCGGCCTATGGTCGGTTGGTAGGGTTAGATGGGCCCCAGCTCTCTTGCTGCATCCTGAAAAATACAAACATAATCTCCATCAGAGAGTGAGATCAGTGTAGGTTAACAAATATACACAATTCTGGATTACCTAGATTCTATTTTTAGTAGTCTCCCTGTCAATCGGTCCCATAGTGCATCTTGTTTTGGAAGCCCAAGAGTATGGGATCCGGTAACTATCGCCCTGAATCCCAAGTTCCAGACAAGGGGTCCCCTCACTAAGTGGAAAATTGGCCGAATTTGAAAGCTGTTGATTGTCTCTCCCAGGCCCAGGCTCCTCCATTACACAAGTGCTCCTTTCTTGCTTCGCTGTTCTCTCCCAGTAGGAGGTGTGGTCAGTCTATTCACGGCCGCAGATTGTGTTTCGTGTCAGTGGTCTCTGTTTACTCCAGCTGTTGTTGATCAGTTTCCCCTGGCAGCCTGTGCAGTGCCTTCCAACACTACACTAAATGCCTTCTGGGGGCTGGATACCATTCTGGAGGTTGAAGGGTCTCTAGATGCTGGTCTATGACATTCTGTGGTTTCTTCAGCAACAGGGTTTTGCCTCAGGCCTAGGGAGGGCACCCAAGAGCTTTGACAGAATTCTGTCTTGTAGTTGGAATCTCCTGAGTTGCTTTGGTCAACAGCTCAGTGAGGGAAGGAACCAGTGGTTGGAACCAGGGATTGTCAGGCTGATCTAATTATTAACAGGCTTACACTCTCTCCCCTACCACTCATGGCCCCTCTTGCCAGATGACCCTCACTACTTACTCAATAGGTTACAGTATGCTTGTAAGGATTTTATGTTTTTGAACCTAATATGGTTTATCATCAAGCTTAAGCCATTTCCCTCCCCCCATCCCTTACCCCTCATTCATAACCTCTCACTTCTTACTACTAGTCTGCATAAAGAACATGGTTATCCTGGTTAAGGACCACATATGAGGGAGAATATTCGGCGTTTGATTCTCTGTTCTTTTGAGTG
>PVHP010049483.1:0-12144 GCA_004024765.1 Zapus hudsonius
TTTTCTGACCCAAACCCCTTTGACAACTGGATGCTATGTGGAACACAGGGAAGTTGTATGAATTTGGAACCCATGATAATGTTATTAGGAGGTACCCATGAGATCTGTAATTTTTATGTAAGCTGGGATCATAGAGCGGGAGGTTTCTCACCTATCCCAATCCAAAGGTCTTTTAAGAAAGTCCAATATAAACCCACCCTGGTGTGTGTTTATCCACCTTTTGTCTTTATAGTGAGCCATTAAGATCCTGACATTTGCTATATTCATACATGTTTTTATGCACAGTGCTGGAATGCTTCTGAATTTAGATTTGCTATGGTTGCTAGAATGCCTAGATGGATACCTGTACCTGTTGATGCCCCACACGCTATGACCCTGTTTAGACAGAAAAGTGATTTTGGTATTTCTGCGGCAATAATTACTGCTATATCTTTAGTTGCAGCTTCAGCTTCAGCCTCTGCCATTGCTATGACTTTTTCTGTTCAAACTGCTCAAACACTCAATGATTTGTCAATGAATGTGGCACAAGCTTTAGATGCACAGAGAAGTATAAATGCTCAACTAAAAGGAGGATTTTTGGTTACTAATCAAAGAATTGATTTAGTGTAAGAACAGATTGATATATTATGGCAATTAGCTCAATTGGGATGCCTATGGAAGTATGCGGGACTCTGTGTTACTAGCATTCAATATGATAACTTTTCGCGTGCTGCAGATCTGTCCAGACAGCTTTCTATATATCTTAATGGGAATTGGACAAGGAAATTTGAAGGTCTTATGGATCAACTGAGAGCAGCCATTATTTCTGTGAATTCTACCTGTGTTGATACCAGCCTGGCAAAAAGTCTATCCTCTTGGATAGTTAAAGCTATGGATCATATAAAAGAATGGGCTGGTCTAGGAGCCTTAGCAGCTATTCTAATAATCATGTCCTTGGTTTTCTTATGGTGTATTTGCAGAATGCAAAGGTCACAAAAACGGAATGCAGCCATGGCTATCCAAGCCTTTTCAGCCATCGAAGCAGGACAGTCTCCTCATATTTGGCTAGCTGCCATAAAGCAGTGATGTTATGAAAGAACGAGATTTTTCCCTTATCTGTGACACTATGCTGAATCGGTAGTCAGAGACGGGTAAGTCCCATGAGGTTATATATCAACCTAAGACAGGGTTCTGACGTCTGGAGGTCAGAATGCCAATGACGGGTAAGAATGTAGTCAGTCATAGGCAACCTAAGACAGACACGATTCGAAGTCCAGATGGGAAAATATTGCTGGAAGCCTTTTAATGCATTTGAGTTTTTAAAACTAAAAAGGGGGAACTTTAGTGAGCCGTTCCTGTGAGGTAAGGGGGCGGGGCTGGGCGGCCCGCCCCGTTCCCAGGCGGAGCCCTGCCACGCCTACCTACTGGACACAGTGCGGGCTTTTTCCTTTGTTTGAGTGCCTGCTGAGAAGATGGCGCTGGCCTCTGTTCTTTACCTCCACGTGTTGTGCATTCCAGAGAATTTATTATCTCCTTGTATGGAAATGGCTTAATGCCTGGCATGCTTCCGTGTATATGGACCAATTGTGAATGTATATGTATGTAATGCTGATAGGTGGTAGTTTGACTTAAAATTCCTGCACATCCTGAGCGCAGGAGGAGAAGAAAAAGAGAAGAGAAGAAAGAAGAATGAAGTAGCTACTAGTAAGATTGTAACTTGCAAGGTTTCTTGAATAAAATGCTGCGGAGAAGAACTCGTGGTTGTGTCCTTTCTTGCTGGTCGAGCTTGGACGCGACAGAGGCTAGGGAGATGCTCATAAACAAACTAGAAGTGCCCTCCTTGTCAGGAATGGATTGAACCACTTGGCTCTGTTTGATGCCAGCACCAGCATTCATTGGAGAAGCTGAGTCAATAAAAGTCCTGAAATGAAGCCACAGAATGAGGCACTTATGGACTATTATAAACATTTTGCCCTTGGTAATTCTCCTCTATCAAACCACATTGCAAGCCTGATAAGCGCTGCCTCTTTAGGGGTCATTAATTCCCCTGAAAATTTAAACAGCTGTCACTCGTGAGCCTCCTGCCTCCAGTGATCATGCTGGAGAGATTAGCCAGTATTTATAAACCGGTCTGTTTATTAAACACCAGTCCTCCTGGAACCCCCTTCCAGGCCCAGCCAGCCCCAGATCACCCACAGATAATTGGGGGCTGCTGCGAATTACACAGAGGTGCTTCAGGCCTCGAGGATGCTGTGCCTTATTAATATCAGCTGGTCAGGCAGCTCTGTTTTAATGACTTCCCATAAACCCAGGCCAGCCTCAGAAAGGCCAGACCATATGGGCATTGACAGTTAGAGAGACTGCGCAGGGTTGTCAACTTCTTTCTCCCCTGCCTTTGAAAACCAAGATTTAACTCTTTGAGACACAGCAGATCTCCCAGGGTGGGCTTCTAAATTCAGGTGAGTGATGTTTTTAACGCCTGCTTAAATATCCCTGTAGATTTAGCAACTGTTGTAGAAAAGGCTACTTCTTGAAGGCATGTGGGTTCTAACACGGGAAGCAAGTGTTTTTTTTTTAATTTTCCATAATGAGTTACATTGTTTAGTGGGCCAACAAGGTGTTGTTATGCCCCATTCCTCATTGCCCCCCTTCCCCATCCCCAGTCAGCTGGATCCTCCTCCTTGAGCCATCTGTATCAGTCTCTGTGGTAGGGGACCATGGATAGCTCATTCTACAGCCGGGCTCTCATGACCCAAGTGTGTTGTTACTGAGGGTTGCCAAGTCTCTGATATTCTCCCCCAACACAGCTCTCACAATCTTTCCGCCCTCTCTTCCACTCAGTTCCCTGAGTCGTGGTGGGTGAGTATTGAGGCTGCTATGGTGATGTGAGCTTAGGGGTTTTTGTGTCGAGATTTGTTGGTTTCTGTCTCACTGGCTTATCCTTTGTTGATTGAATGGCTGTGGCTGTGGGTCTCTTGTTTGTCCAGTCATTCTCTGCAGGGTTCCATATGGATCCTCCACGATATGACTGTGGTGGCTCATCTTTTGCCAGGAACTCAGCTTTCTGCCTACGGTTGGTTGGTAGGGTTATATGGGCCACAGCTCTCTTGCTGCATCCTGAAAATACAAACACAATCGCCAACGGAGAGTGAGATCAGTATAGGTTAACAAATATACACCATTCTGAATTACCTAGATTCAATTTTTAGTAGCCTCCCCATCAATCGCTTGCATAGTGCATGTTTTCTTGGGAGCCCAAGAGTAAGGATTTGGTGCATATCGCCCTGAATCCCCAGTTCAAATCAAGGGTTCCCCCTCACTGAGTGGAATATTTGGCCTAATTTAATAGCTGTTTATTGTCTCCCTCAGGCCCAGGTTCCACCATTGCACAAGTGCTCCTTTCTTGGTTTGCTGTTCTCTCCCAGTAGGAGGTGTGGTCAGCCTACTCATGGCCGCAGATTGTGTTTCATGCCAATGGTCTGTTTACTCCAGCTGTTGTTATCTGCTTCCCCTGGCAGCTTGTGTAGTGTCTTCCAGCACTGCACTAACTGCCATCTGGGCCTGCTTACCATTCCAGACCTCGAAGGTTCTCTCGATGCTGATCGGTGGCATTCTGTGGTTTCTTCAGCAACAGAGTTTGGCCTCAGGCCTGGGGAAGGCATTCAAGAGCTTTGATCAAATTCTGTCTTGTTTTTGGAACCTCATGGGTCACTTTGGTCAACAGCTCAGTGAGGGAAGGAACTGGTGGCTGGGACCTGGGTTTGTCAGAATGCTTAATTATAAACAGGCTTAGACATTTTCCCCTATTATTCATGGCCCCTCTTGCCAGTTGACGCCCACTATGTGCTCTGTAGGTTACAGTATGCTCGTGAGGATTTTATGTTTTTGAACCTAATTTGGTTCAGCCTCATGCTTAAGCCATTCCCCTCCTTCCTTCCCTTATACCTCATTCATAACCTCTCAGTTCTTTCTACTAGTCTGCATAAAGAAAATGGTTATCCTGGTTAAGGACTGGATATGAGGGAGAGTATACAGCGTTCAATTCTCTGTTCTTTTGAGTGTTCACTTAGTAAGATCAGCTAAAAGTCAGACCATTTTTACCTAAATTTTGATATGTCATTTTTCCTTTCAGCTGAGTAGAATTCCATCATGTAACTATACCACATTTCGCTGTCCATTCCTCCATGGATGGACATTTGGGTTGATTCCAATTCTTGGCTATTATGAATTGAGCTGCTGTAAATATAGTTGTACAAAATTTTCTGCATCGAGATGTGGCATCTTGCGGGTAGATGCCTAGTAGAGGGATAGCTGGGTCCATTGGTAGTTCTATGTCCATTCTGTCTAGAAGTCTCCACACTGCTTGCCATAACGGTTGAACAAGTTTGCAATCCCACCAGCAGTGAATGAGGGTTCCTTTTTCCCCACATCCTCGCCAGCAATGATTGTTGTTGGTTTTCTTTATGATTGCCATTCTGACAGGGGTAAGATGGTATCTCATTGTGGTTTTGATTTGCATTTCCCTGATGCTTAAGGATGCTGAGCACTTTCTTAAATGAGTCAAGGCCATTTGTGCTTCCTCCTCCGTGAATTCTCTGTTGAGATCAGTACCCCATTTTGTGAGGGGGCATTTTGCGTTTTTGTTACTAATTTTTTTGAGTTCTCTGTAGGTTCTGGAAATTAGGCCTCTGTCTGAGTTGAAGCTAGAGAAAATCATCTCACAATTTGAAGGGGGTCGATTGGCTCTGAGAACGGTTTGTTTGTCTGTACAGAAGCCTTTGAGCCTGATGAGTTCCCATTGGTTAAGTGTTTGTTGTATTTCCTGTGCTGCTGGAGACTTGCTTGGGAAATTTTTGCCTACTCCTATTTCATGTAGAGTTCCTCCTATTTATTCTTCTAGGGTGTTCAGGGTTAACGGATTTGTATAAAGGTTTCTGATCCATTTGGAGTTGATTTTTGTGCATGGTGAAAGGAGTGGGTCTATTTTCATTTTTTACACATGTTTATCCAATTCATCCAGCACCATTTGTAGAAGATGCTATCCTTGGTCCAGCGTACATTGTTGGCCCCCTTGTCGAAGACCAAATAACTGAAGTTACTTCCAATTAAAGCTGGGTCTTCAATCCTGTTCCATTGATCCATCTGTCTGTTTTTATGCCAGTACCATGCTGTTTTAGTTACTATGGCTTTTTAGTATGTTTTGAAGTCAGGGATGGTGATACCTCCTGAGTAGGTGTTTTTAATTAGAATAGATTTAGCTACCTGAGGACTTTGGCCATTCCAAATAAATTTAGAAATTATTTTTTCTATATCAGTGAAGAAAGAGGTTGGGATTTTTATTGGCATGGCATTGAATCTGTAAATTGCTTTTGGCAGAATTGCCATTTTTACTTTATTGATTCTCCCTAAGCATGACATGAAATATCTTTCCATCTTCTCATGTCCTCTATTTCCTTTATGAGTGTTTCAATATTTTCCTTAGATACGTCCTGTACAACCCTAGGTAGTGATATTCCAACGTATTTGATTTTCTTTGAGGCTATAGAAAATGAGACAGCCTCTCTGATGTCTTTTTCTGTCTGCTTGCCTTCTGCATATAGAAAGGCTACTGATTTTTGTGTGTTAATTTTTTATCCTACCACGAGGCTGAAGGCATTAATCACCTTCAAGAGGTTACTGATACTATTCTTTGGCTCTGATATATAAAGGATCATGTCATCTGCTAAGAGGGATAGTTTAGTTTCTTCCTTTCCGATTTGTATCCCTTTTGTGCACTTCTCCTGTCTGATCGCTTGAGCTAGAAGTTCAAGTACTACGTTAAAGAGCAGACGTGAGAGTGGACACCCATGTCTTGTACCTGAATTGAGTGGTAACTCCTTGAGTCATTCCCCATTGATAATGATTTGTGCTTTAGGAGTTTTGTAAATTGTCTTTATTAAATTGAGGTATAGGCCATCTATGCCTATTCTTTCCAGAGGTTTGAATATGAAGTGGTGTTGGATTTTGTCAAAAGCCTTCTCCTCATCTATTGAGATAACCATGTGGTTTTTGTAGTTGAGCCGATTAATGGCATGTATGGCATTTATCAAATTGCATATGTTGAATCAACCCTGCATCTCTGGGATAAAACCAACTTGGTCAGGGTGGATAATATTTTAGATGTAGCATTGTATCTGGTTTGCTAGGATTTTGTTCAGGATTTTTGCATCTAAGTTCATCAGATATATGGGTCTGTAGTTCTCTTTTCTTGTTGCATCCTTGCCTGGTTTGGGGATTAGGGCAATGGAAGCTTCATAGATGGTGTTCGGAAGCCTTCTCTCTTTTTCTATGCTTCTAACAAGCTTCAGAAAGAGTGGTTTCAGCTCTGTGATGAAGGCTTGGTAGAATTCAGCTGAGAAACCATCTCGTCCTGGGCTTTTCCTTTTGGGAAGGTTTTTGATTACATCTTCAATCTCTGTGTACGTGATAGGTTTATTTAGTGCTTTTATCTGCTCTGGGTTAAGCTTTGGCAGTTAGTAGGTGTTCAAAAACTTATCCATTTCTTCCAGGTTCACTAATTTTGTGGAGTAGAGGTTTTGGAAGTATGACCTGATGATTCGTACAATGTCTTCAGGATCTGTTGTGATTTCACCATTGTCCTTTTTGATTTTGTTTATTTGGGCTTTCTCATTTCTTCATTTGATTAGATTGGCCAGGGGTTTGTAAATCTTATTAACTTTTTCAAAGAACCAACTCTTTGATTTATCTATTTTTTTAATCGTTTTCTTTATTTCCAGTTCATTAATCTCAGCACTGATTTTAATTATTTCCTTCCGTCTTACACTCCTGGGGTTAGCTTTTTCCATCTGTTCCAATGATCTTAGGTGGGTGGTTATGCTTTGATTTGAGAACTCTCTGTCTTTGATATGAAGGCATTTAGCGCAATGAACTTTCCCCTCAGGACTGACTTCATTGTGTCCCACAAGCTGATAAGATGTGTTATCATAATCATTTATTACTAGGAAATTCTGAATTTCCTGTTTTATTTCTTGGATGACCCAGTCATTTTTTAGGAGTGAAGTATTCAGGCGTCAATACATTGTGTATTTTCTGGATCCTGTTCCATTGTTAATTTCTTCCTTTAATGCACTATGGTCTGATATGATGCAAGGAACTACATCAATCTTCCTGAATTTGTTTTAGGAAGATTTGTGACCTAAGATGTGATCAATTTTAGAAAAAGTCCCATGCGCTGCTGAGAAGAATATATATTCTGTGTCTTTGGGGTAGAATGTTCTGTAAATATCTGTTATCCCCAGCAGGTCAATGGTGTTATTGAGCTCCGTTATGTCCCTGCTGATCTTCTGTTTGGTTGATCTGTCTAGAGCTGACAGAGGTGTATTAAAGTCTCCTACTATGATGGAATTAGAGTCTATTTCTACTTTATTTTTGAGTAGGGTTTCCTTTATGAACTGTGTTGCACCCAAATTTGGTGAATATATGTTGATGATGGTGATATCTTCCTGTTGGATCATACCTTTGATGAGTAAGAATTGACTATCAATGTCCTTTTTAATTTATTTTTTGTAAAGTGTATTTTGTCAGACATTAATGTAGCCACACCTGCTTGCTTTTTACTTCCACATGCCTGATAAACAGTTTTCCATCCTTTTACTTTAAGAAGATTGCTGTCTTTAGAGGTAAGGTGTCTTTCCTGAAGACAGCCGATGGAAGGGTCCATTTTTCTCATCCACCTTGCAAGTCTGTGTCTTTTTATAGGGGATTTAAGTCCATTTATGCTCAGTGATTGTTGCAGTCAGCTTTCTAGTTGCTGCCCAGGAAGAACCCAAACAAAAGCGGCTTGTAGAGGAATGGGTTTATTTGGCTTACGGACTCAAGGGGAGACTCCATCCTGGCAGGGAAAACGATGGCATGAGCAGAAGGCTGGACATCACCCCTGCCACAGCACTGCAAACAGCGGCAGGAAGGTGTGCCAAACACTGGCAAGGGGAAGCTGGCTTATAACCCCCATAAGCCCGCCCCCAACAACACAACTCTAATGAGGTTCTAATTCCTGAATTGCCATCAGCTGAGGATCGATCTATCAGAACACATTCAATTGTTTGTGGGGGACACCTGTATCAAACCATGACAGTGATATAATTGTGAGGTTTGCTTTAAGCAAAATGAAGGGTTAATGGCGGTTGTGGTCTGTGCTACTGTTATTAGCAAACTGACTGTGATTGTCATGCCTGATCTCTGGTACTCTTCTGAGGTAGATTTCTTGTTTCTTCTGTGTGGGATATTTCTTGTAGGATCTTCTGAAATTTTGGCTTTCTTTTCATATAGTCGTAGAGCTGGTATACTTCATGGAACACTTTCAATTCTCCATTTATTATGAGGGATAGCTTTTCTGGGTACAGTAGTCTAGGTTGAAAGCCGTAATTCTTTAGGCCCTGAAAAGTATTATTCCAAGCCCTTCTGGTTTTCATGGTTTCTAATGATAAGTTTGAAGTAAGTCTGATGGATTTTCCTTTATAAGTTACGGTTTGCTTTTCTCTAGCAGCTTTGAGTATTTTCTCTTTGCTTTCTATGTTAGGCATATTGATTAAAATGTGTCTAGGTGAATTCCTCTTTATTTCCTGTCTGTTTGGAGTCCTCTGGGCCCCTTGAAAGTTGAATGGGCTTTCTCTTGTTAGATAGGGGAAGTTTTCTTGAATAATTCTGTTGAAAATATTTCCTATGCCCTTAGACTGGGCTTCTTCTCCCTCTGGGATCCCCATGATTCTAATATTGGGCCTCTTTATGGTATCCCATAGATCCCTTGAATTATGCTCACTTGATTTCTTGAATTTGTTGAATCCTATGATATCCTTATTAATTCCTTCTGTCTTATCCTCAACGTCTGAGAGTCTGTCCTCCAGATTGTCAACTCTGGGACTGATTGATTCTAGGGAGGTTTTTAGCAACTCCATTTAATTTTTGGTTTCTGCTATAATTTTTTTTATACTCTCCAATTTTTTGGTGAGATTCAATTTCCAGTCTATTTTTGTTTTTGCTAGGAATTCCTAAAAATCATTTTTAAGTTTTCTTAAGTCCCCATCAAAATCAATCATTGATTGTATAGCTCCTCCCATAGTTGGTTTATCTTCAATTCACTTAATGTGTTTCTGAATTCATTTATATTTCTCTTCATTAAATTCAGTCTGGAGTCTATGCTTGAGTTGGTGAGCTTCATCTAATTCATGTCTTTTTTCATAGTTTCCATATCAGCCATTAACTGCTTCATGTTTGCATTGCAGTTGTGGTCAGCAGTCATATTATTCTCTCTTTGCGATTATATTTTTTTGATTCCACTTCCTTGTCACTTTCCTGTTCCATAATAGGACTAGAGGCCCTGGGTTGGGGAGTTCTGTCTTTCATTTCTATGGGTTTTTTCATTGGTTTCTGCCCATGTCCATGTAGCGAAGTGGGAGTCAGGCATCCTGGGGTATGCTATTCGGCCCATTTACTTTCAGTGGTATGATCACCAGGTTTGATCTTAAACAGTGTTCTTTCCTGTTAGGGTATTCTGTCCCCAGATAGGCTTAGATCTTTACCTGACTCTATCCCTATGTATGTGACTGTTCAGTCTTAGAGCCACCTCATAAGCCCCTGTCCCTTACTGGTATGCTGCAGTAGAAACAGCCCCAGCCCCCCAAATTATAGAGCCCAGTGTCTTCCCACCTTGCAGTGGCACATGATCCCTGGTACTTACCAAGACTGCCTGTGCCCTCCTTGAAGGCACTTGTCTGAACTGGCCTCTGCCTAGGTTCCCAGGTATCTGCCTCAGGTCTGGCCCCATAACCAAGCTAGGTCAGTTTGCCCAAGGATAGTGTATGTGGCGGGGTCATGGAGAGAAGTGCGCCAGAGGATCGGGTGCTGGAGGGAAGGGGCTCCGTGAGGGAAAGGTGCTCTGCTGGCAGCACAGGCTTGGGGGGAGACAATGGCCGGGGCTTGGAGTTGGGAGGGGTCGGCTCTCCATTCCTCTAAGGAGCAGAGAGCTGCTGAGGAACCCTGTCTGTTCTGGTCTAGGAGCTGGGGAGAGGGTGGACTTGGGTTCAGGTCTGGCTGGTGTCCGGGGTTTGGATCCCAGCTGGAAAATCAAACCTTTACGGAGAGAGTCCTGGCGATGCTGTTACTCGTCCACCATCTTGCTCCACCCCCTTGGAAGCACGTTTTGAGAGTGCATTCCCAATCAAGATACTCATGTATAAAGTTGCATTCTGCACTCACACTCTTCTTCATGAAATTCAAAAATATTTCTTTATTCTCTGATGTTACCGACTTCTTGCAAAGGGACGTTATATTTAGAAATTAAAAAAAAAACAAAATCTCAAAATTTATTGATAATTCTGTTGAAAATATATCTAGGTAGGTTGGACAATTTGTTTTATCATCTAATAAACACATAGATCAGGGAAAAGATATGATACAATCTTTAAAACAGGTGACATTTATGTTTTCCTGCAACAAAATATGATGGTTAGAATACTTTCAAATTCTTTTCAAACTACTGTTGCATTTGCTTTTAAAAAAACTGGAACGGTCCATTTTTTCTCAAACAGACTAGTTAAAATTGATATTAAAAATCTCTTCTTAGGAGTTTACAGGCTATCATAGTAACCATACTGGAAGGTAAGCAGAGTTTACACATCTAAGAGAAATGGATCCTAAGAGAAATGGATCCTTCTGATGTCATTACTCTTAAGATCCAGGGACATTAAAAACCCTACAAGAAAAGACGTGCCTTGTCATTTCTCACCTCCATCAAGATATTCTGAAGCATCTATCACTTTTTTAGGTCATGTTTCTATCAGTCTTTCAAATAATTATTTATACATATGAAAGAGAGAGGGAGGAGGACAGGAAAAGAGGGAGAAGGGGAGAGAGAGAGTGAGCGAGCAAGAGAGAGACAGAGATACAGAGAGATGGAGAGATGGAGAGAATGAGAATGTGCATGCCAGGGCCTCTGCAAATGAACTCAAGAACAATGTGCTACTTTGTGCATCTAGCTTTGTGTGGGGACTGGGTAATTAAACTCAGGCTGGGAGGCTTTGTGTTTTAAACCACTGAACCATCTATGGATCTTATACTGCTAGTGTTCTACAGCTTTGAAGAGCACCTCTGTCTTTAGAGTCTATGCTACCATTCTTGGCCATGCTCCGTGTAGAAGGTCATCACACGCACAATGCTAACTCTGTAATTAGCCTTTGGTCATTCTTTGATAGTCTAATTAAGGCCGTGGCTCCCCTTTAGTGCTGGCCTTGAACTAACAGTGATCCTCCTACCTCTGCCTCCAGAGTGCTGGGATTAAAGGAGTTCACCACCACACCCATCAAAAGCATTTTATACTGTTGAAAATCTGTTATCTTCTCTATTTTGTCTTTTCTTTAAGTAGTTTTGGTTTCTTTTATGTCAATAGAATGCCCCAGGTACTATAAGCAGATATGAGGGATGTCACTATGCTCAGATAACCAACATGTTTCTAGACAATGTGCTGTCTGCCTGGATCTGCTGAATATTCAGCAAGGTTTTCTACTTACCTTCCAATTCTTTTTGTTGATAAAGAAATGACTTAGAGTTTGTCAACATCAATTTCTAAAAATTATGTAAGTCATTTTTATTAGGAAGGAAAGGTATGACTTTTCCTATTAGTAAGGGTAGAGTTTCTTAAACTTTTTCCACTCTTGTCCTCTTTTTACCTGAGAAATTCTTACAAAACCACAGATATGAAAGTATGTAAAATAAGAATGCAATTTATTTAGTGCTAATAAATTATAAAGTTATTTTAAAACAATTCATTGGTATACATACATTACTATTATAAAGATTAAAGCAAATTTGCATACTAATGAAATGAGTATGCTTATTTATTTTTATATAAAGAATTAAATCTTGGCTGAATATTTGGTAATCTGAGATATAGGACTTCATTAACAATTTTCAGTTATTTGATATTTTGGTTTTGCACTTGTGATGCTGAGAACACTGTTTCATATAAACACATCATATAAATTGTCAGAAGAATGTCTTGAGCTATTTCAGAAATTGTTAGACGAGATCAGTTATGTTCAGGGTAGTATGGCCATCGACACAGAACTTGTAAGAAATTGTGTCCTACCAAAAAAAAAAAAAAAAGCTGGG
>PVHP010049484.1:0-12112 GCA_004024765.1 Zapus hudsonius
AAAGTTGTATGTGACTCAATGGGAAATGACTGAATCAAATCTCTCCTAAGAATCACGGGACTGAAAATGTTCAAGTTATTGCCCACCATTCTCTAAAATCATTGATACAGAAAGGTGATAGCTATATGTAATTCTCAATGTCAAAAAAGAGTGTCTAATACATTTATTTATGTGTAAGGTGATAAAGCTGTTTCCTAAGAAATACTGATCTGTGCTGTATACAAACAATGAAGAAATGTTTCTTGTACTCAGAAATAAATTTAAAAATCTGAATTTATAATCATCGTTTAATTGATTGAAAGCTCTATTAGTGGCATGTTCCTTTCCAAGTACAATATGACTGGTTTGCAGACAATGACTGTTGACATACTAAATCCATGACTGAGAATTAGAGTCTAATAGTCTTTAATTAACTATTCCTTCATGTGACAAAGTCAGTACCATTGAATTAAATTCAGGATTTTTCCTATATGTGTAAGAGTTTGCAAAAGTACTATGATCAAAAAACTTTAAAAAATTATGTGTATTAGATTTTCAAAATGTCAGATAAAATATTGGCCAATAGTATTTAATTATTATTTCATCACCTCAAGCCCAGGTCTCTAGAGTGCTTAAACACCTAGTCTCATTTGTTCCCAATGATTCTGCGATGTTGAAAATTTTCATTATTTTCCACTGAAATGGCAAAGCGACCTTACTTAAATGATTTCTTTTCCTCTTCACCTGCTTCCTCCTCACAGTGATGGCTTCTATATCTGCCCACCCTCTGTCTACTTCAACATGCTCAAAGAGTTCATATAGCCATACCAAAATTGTATTTATAAATTTTTACCTTTGTCAGTACATGACAAAAACACGAAGAACAGATTGTTTTTTTTCTTTTTAAACAAAGTCTTGTTATGTAGCCCAGATTGGTTTGAACTCACCAATCCCCTGCCTTAGCCTCCCATGGGCTCAGCTTGACAGAGTGGGTTTCTATCTTCCTTGTTGAAGCCCTTCCATAAGCCATCATAATGATCACAGTGAAGTGACTTAATTCACTTCTAAATTTATTTTTTTCCAAAGATATAAATAGCCATTGCATTTCCTTACAGTGGCTATTTAAATTAAATTTCAAGATGATTTAAATTTAGATGTGAGCTGGTTACAAAATATGTGTTTTGAAGGCATGTTTAATCATGCAAATGGGTTCAGAGGACTTTGAGAAAATACATGGAGAATGATATCACTGATACCATCCATGGATTAATTTCCTGATGGCTTCATTCTAGATGGTTCTAGGTGGCTGAAAACTATCCAGACTCAGGTCCTGGTACAATATATTTTGTTCGGGCCATTTCTCTCTCTCTCTCTCTCTCTCTCTCTCTCTCTCTCTCTCTCTCTCTCTTTCTTTCTTCTTCTTCTTCTTCTTTTTCTTCTTCTTCTTCTTCTTCTTCTTCTTTTTCTTCTTCTTCTTCTTCTTCTTCTGCTTCTGCTTCTGCTTCTGCTTCTGCTTCTGCTTCTGCTTCTTCTGCTTCTGCTTCTTCTGCTTCGTCTTCTTCTTCTTCCTGCTTCCACAAAAGGAGATATTCTCCCCCATCAGACCAGCCATGGCCATACACCTGCCTTGACACAGACCAAACAGCAATGGAATCATCCAACAGTAGACTGAGATCATGATGGCTAATGCATCTTCCTATATATGCATTATATGAATAATGAGAATGTGGGGCATATACACCACAGCAATCTATTCAGCAGTACAGGAAAAATGAAATCATGAATTTCCAGTAAAATAGACCTGAAAGAGTCATAGAAAGTGAAGTGATAAAAACTTGGAGAGACCAAAAGGACATGTTTTCTCTGACATGTAATAGCAGTGTGTAATATCTATGAGTATGTATATAAAACGGGGTGTGGGTTAAAAATCTATAAAGGTAGAATGGTAAACAAGAGTGAGTCTTGTAGAGGTGGGAAGCCTTGTAC
The DNA here is from genome assembly GCA_004024765.1 of Zapus hudsonius. Classification (NCBI taxonomy): domain Eukaryota; kingdom Metazoa; phylum Chordata; class Mammalia; order Rodentia; family Dipodidae; genus Zapus; species Zapus hudsonius. The sequence continues at coordinate 1,966 of PVHP010049484.1, forward strand.
CCAGAAGCCGTAGATTGTTATTAGAAAAAAAATCAGTGCCAAGGATGGGATACCTTCCAGTGTGTTGTAGGAGAAGAAGGTTCCTGATGTTCAACACACTATAGGATAATTACAAGGCTTTTTGTTAACCTCTAGAAGTAGATGGTAAGACCATATTGCTCTACAAGCTTGGGCTATGAGTTACTAAATCAAGCTGGAGCTAAACTGGAAGCTTCTTACTGTCTGGATACGGGAATGGCCCATGCAGCCTGTTGGATGGGAAACATCAGCAATGGGATTAATCAGTGGACGCCAGCATGTTTTAGGGCTGGCCAGCCAGGCCAAATGTACCAACAGGTGCAATGTTTACATATCTATTATGGGGAAACTAGCTACTCTCTGAGTAGAAGGAATTCCTGCCTGGTACTGAAAACTTAATGAAAAGTCTATGGCTAGGGAGGTCATAGGCCCTAGGGAGAAACCTACTAATGTTGTTTAGCTAACTAAGCATATTATAGCCATAAAACTGCACTCTAAATACTTTTGTCTATGCCCACATATTAATGCTAGACTCAATTTGTTAGAGAAGCTTCTTTTTCCAGATGGTGGGGACAACTGGAGTGACTCAATCATCACCTAGTGCTGCATAGAAGTGACAGTTCCACCCTGAGAAATCTCACTCTTCAAAGAACAAGGACTCTAGTGAAAGAGGTGATGAAAGACAGAAGACCAAAGAAAGTAGAGAGTTGCTTACAGTTCTGCCTTCCAGAAACAAAGTGGCATTGATATTCACCTCACAATGGCTCATACTACTTACACAAGACCTGAATTATAGGAGAAAAACCAAATGGTGACATCAGAATAGAAGAGACATTAGGTTGAAAGAAGGGTTTCAATGGAGAGGGGATTTGGGAAAGGGAAAATGGAAGGTGGTGAGACAGGATTAAGATCATTGAATATTATTTATATTTATGGAATTTGTCAATTGAAAAATTTAAAAATAATGAGTGGGTATGAAGAGACGAACAGTATGAGGAATGAGTTAATTCCAAAAGGACACATGTAACATGTAAATAAAAGTAGGGGGGCTGTTCTAGGGGAAAGAGGAATTGAAAGGGGGAGTGAGACTGTGAAAATGCCAGAATAAATGAACTAAGTTTCTGTATGCTAATTTTAAAATCTAAATTATATTAGATTAAAAAATAAAAGTTTCCACCTCTAATTTGGTCAGATAGTTATCATAGTGATAAAATTATCCAGCTGGAGAGATGGCTCAGTGGTTAAGGCACTTGCCTACAAAGCCTACCATCCTGGGGTTCGGACCCCCAATACCCATGCAAAGCCACCTGCACAAAGTGGTGCATGCATTTGGAGCTCCATTTGCAGTGGTTGGAGGCCCTAGCATATAATTCCCTCTTCCTTTCTCTCTCTTTCTCTCTCTCTCTCTCTCTCTCTCAATGAAGATTGAGAATAGTATGGATTAAAGGGGATAAACATGATTATTTGACTTTTTGAAGGGTATAATCCACTCTTTTTAGTCAAAGAACAGTTGGAAGCTTCTCTCTAGAGCCTATGCGATTGAGTCTGTAGGCTTCTGACTTGGTTCTCAGTACCAGGTATGAACTCTCTCCCACTGAGCAGGCTTCCTATTCAATCAGAGAGCAGGATATACTTTTAAGATAATTTCATTTCATATTGACAAGAAGCCTACAATAATCAAAACAACTCTTCACTCCCAATTGCCTCTGCTACTTTCAGATATATCATTCATGTTATAGAATTCATGAGATTGCAAGCTTGTTTATGGGTGCCTGGCTACTGCAAGAGGAGCTAAAACTAAAGTTTATCTGTCTAGAACTGACCGTCTTAATCTCCACACCCCTTTGTTATTATGAGAAGAAAAGAATGGAATTGGGTTCATCATTCAATACCTTAGAAGCATATTAAGTATCTCTCCAGAATAAGAAATTGAATTGTGACATTGTTAACTTAATAAATCTAAGACCTAGAAATATTGTCAGGCATATTATATGTTTATAAAAATGATAAAGTAGTTCATACAAGAAATAAAATCAAATCTCTTATTTACCCCTAGATATAAAAACTATTTTTCATTTAAATTTTAAATTACTTCAAAATGTTTATTTCCCCAGTCTCCATATATGAGCCAGCTAAGATAATATTACAGCAAGAAACATGAAATCTAGATAATTTATTTGATTTAAAACATTTTATTGAATTTTAAATTTTACAAAATCATTGAAGAACAAGCCAAGAATAGCATTGTAAGAAACTGTCAAAAACTTTTTTTCAGACTGAGTTCACATTTTGCATCTATTGATAATTAATAATACTAGTTAGTAATATGTAGCTAATTTACCCAGTTTGTTCTGTTTTCCTTGTCAGAGAGGAACTGTTAGTTTATTCTATTGGTTCACTTCACTTAGCTGGTAGAATGGGTAGTTAGCTTGTCTTTTATACTTTCCATCATGAAGAGTGACCCAGAGGTCTATGGAATTTTTGTGCAAATTATCAGTGGTAAATATTGTTGGAAAGAGAAAATCAAAGATATTATAAATACTTTTACAAAGGAATCTAAATGGAAACATGTATAAAAGATAAACTCCATTGACTTCAATTTCATATAATCAAGAAACTCATATTAAACTGATTTTAGCCCTAGGTCAAGTCTAACAGGTTCTCACTGTAGAAAATACATTGAATTCCCTGACCTCCAATTTACAAATTGTTACTAATTTACTCTGTAATCTGATAAATGCTCTATTCATTCCTTTTTTTTAAAAATTTTTCATATGTGTAACAAAACACCTGACAATAATTCTCTTAAACAAGGAAGGGTTTTATTTTGGATCCTGGTTAAAGGAAAAGCATTGCACCGTGGCCAGTACAGCATTGCAGAATTCATGGTGGCAGAGACAAAAGGTTGAATTCCTCACATCCTGAAGGATAAGCAAGCACAGAGATCCTGGATTCTGAAGTGGGTCTGGGCTGTAAGTCTCCTGAAAGACTTCCTCAAGTTGAAAATTTCATTTTTTTGGGAATCCTCCCTTCTAATATTCATACAATCAACAAATCTGCAGATTCTTCTTTCTAAGTATGACTTTATCCATCTTAAAATTGTGCTATCCAGTATGAGACACAAGTTAAAGTATAATTTATAAATTTGATTTCTAGTCTCCTTTAGCTTTCTTAGACATTTAAGATATTTCCTTCTGTCTTCCCAGATACATTGAAGAGGAAGCATCGCTGTTTCTTTTTCTCTGTGATATGTAATGTGTCCAGGTGCCTAAAACAGAATCTCAATTTCAGTCACTATAATTTGTTACATATGAACTACTGATACCCTTTCATCATATGGAATCCATATTGTCTCTCATTAAGTATATATTTATATATTTATTTGGTAGTTTCAAGGAAAGTTCAAAAAAAGGCCTCTCCTTAACATTAACTTAACTCTTAGGAAAACTATTCATTCTTGCCAATGCAATCTGAGAAACTTAAGTGTGGCCTCTTCCATTACCCCTATCCTTTCTCTCTCTCTCTCTCTCTCTCTCTCTCTCTCTCTCTCTCTCTCTCTCTCTCTCCATCTTTGTCTCTCCTCTTTCACCATTCCTCCCCTCCTCCTGTCTCTCTACAGGCTACCATTACAGGAATATTCCAAACATTGTGCAAGACATAGGCACTCAGGTTCCAAATATAAATGTGAGAATTGTTTTTGCAAATACCTTTAGTTCTATCCGGACAGTAATAAGAAGCAGGTATGCATTAGAAAGCATTTTACACTTGGACTCTCCTTCCAGTAGGTGTAGGTACTGGAGGAGTACCCACCACCTTTCTCAGAGCATCTTCTTCTGCTAAACGTTCCCTTCAACAAAATCTCTGGTCTAGGAATTTCTAAGCCATCTCCAGTGTAGATTAATAGCATGATGTTTCTCTATCCATCTTATCTTTGAGAAAATCAAATGGGGAATCCTTTGACATTCAGAACTCTGTGTCTCACTTTTATTAGAGAAGAATGAAAAAAAAAACTTTATATGTCACTAGATAGTTGCATCTTGTTTTAAAAAAAGAGTATTGTGTTATAGATTGAAATTCAAATTCAAATATCAGTAGAGAGGTTTCCATGACTCTCCAGTAGTATGACATTTAATGTTGCTTGTCATTAACCTGTTGCCTGTCACCTTTAAAGCATCCTTCTAGGACTGCTTGGTGAGGCTGGGCTTGGACTCTGCCAAGTATGTTTCTATTTGGCCTGGTAGCTTTCTCTTAGATTCTGACATTGAAGGACATTAGAGACTGACAGGAAGAACGCAATAGCCTCTATTGGCAGTTCTCAGCTCCCTTGGTGTTCTGGGAGTCAGTTCCATTGCATTCTCTCATTCAGCAGGTCTGCTTCTCAGAGGTGTCAGAGGCAGCTGCATCCTGGCTCTTCTCACATGATCTAGGCTTCCAGAATCACAGTCTGTTCCCTAGGAGTAACAGCAAACAACGTTTTCAACTTACATCCTCAGTCCTCCTTGTCTTATTTCCGAAGCACAGATGTTCCTTGTTGAAATCAACAGTAGTGTTTCTAGGTTACTGTCAGAACCATGAATGATAAAAACAAATTTTAGATGTTACTTCTATATATACTAGAATGCAGTTGTTATTGGAGAACATCAAGATCAGAGTAGAATTTCTTTTCAAAGTGAAGAAGAAGGATTAGAAAACTAACCATGATTTTAAAACCTAAGGGCTTCCCTGTGGAGTGTCTCTTCATGGCTGGCATTCTGCTACGAGTTGCATCTGTGAGGAAGCAAGAACACAATTATGATCTACACTTAAACAAAAATAAAAACAACATAATGGCTTTGGACATGCCATTGCAGGATACATAGAAATGACTGGAATTGAGGCATTTCTATCATTGGAATGACATTGGGTTGTATCATTTCTGACATCTAAAAACAGCTGTTTCTTCTGGCTGGTGGACCCAGATAGGTAAATGTAAGCAGATAGGTGGTTGGTTAGCTGGTTCAGTTAGTTGGTTAATTTGGCTCATTTTTCTTATGGTGAGTTTTGAAAAATTCTAAGGACAAATCAATTCTATACTTATTTCTTTTTCGTCCTCGCTGTATTTGACCTCTTTCTAATATACCAATGAACTCTGGGCTCACCTTAAGTAATATCTGAATATAAGCTTTTACCAAATCCTCCATCTTAAAATCATTCAATTAACCTAAATGACAATTCAAAATTTATCTCTTTGATAATACTATTTTAAAAGCTATCGCTAGAACTTTATCAAGTTCTTGGCCTTCTACTTACCCTTTTGCTCATGCTCATTTATTCCTGTACCTTTTTTCAAGCACTCTAGATATTAAAAGGAAATTTATCTTCCTTACTTTCAAAATTCATCTATAATTGTGTCCGAAAAAGATTCCAAATGAAATAGAACTCTTCTGTCTAAATAATTCTGAGCAAATTATGGGAATAAGATAATTAAGCATAAAATTATTATTTTATTTCAAAGAATAAATTATTTGATTGCTAATTAAATGTAAAGTCAAATGGATAATCACAGAAAGACAGAAACTAGCTGGGTGTGGTGGCACACACCTACAATCCCAGGATTTAGGAGGCAGAGGTAGGAGAATTGCTGTGACTTCAAGGCCACCCTGAGATTACATAGTGAATTCCAGGTCATTTAGGACTACAGCCAGACCCTACCTCAAAAAAAAATAATTAAAAAAAAACAATTACTCTAAATGTCACAATTTCATAATTTTAAAATATGTCAATTAAAGCTGTGCTTTACATTAATGATTTCTAGTAAATTAAGCAACTTGGGTATTCAGCTATGCTGTTTAATTACCTGTGTCCTTAAGTGTTACCAATTATCTATCTCATTTATATGAAAAAATGTAGCTGTAAGTCAGTAACACATCACTCCTGGACAAGGAAAGTGAGCAGTTAATTAGTAAGAAAGATGAAAACACTTCCTTCAGAAAAGCAAAGTGCATTCTGCCTCACCATTAGCATGGAATAAGAAATAAATGATTTTAGGTCAAAAAGCGCTTGGACTAATGACTTCTACAAATTTGCAATAAAAAGGACAATGTACACTGTGTACGGCGCCATGTAGAAAACTAGAAAATACTCCCTAAAGTGTGCCCGTGTATGCTTTTGTCACAACTGAATACCATCTGTCTCAAGTTTTCAATGATTTAATGACAATCAAACAGGAAGACCAGGGTTCTGATTATTCCAGGGAAGCAATGCTCCTCCTAAACTATGACATTTCATCAGTGATACTTGCTCTCATAATCCTTCTACAATTTTGAAAACTATGGATATATTCACGTATCTATTCTACCAATAGCTCCCCTTAGGTGACAAAACTGAAAAGCTTGTCAAAAATAAAGATTAAAAAATCAATCTCTCTTTTGACATTAACAAACACAAACTTTTTCCATGTGTGTAGTATGTGTGGTGGTGTGGTGTATGCACATGTATGCCCATGTGGTGACTGGATGAGTTAGGATCTCTCTCCATCACTGACCCTTCTATCTTCCCTTACAAGAGAGTTTATCGTTGATTCTAGAACTCGCCCTTTGTGAGCCTCAGCAATCCTCCACTTTCTGTTTCCCAAAGGACTAGAGTTCCAGATGTGCATAGTCGCACCCAACTGTTTATGTGGGTTTTGCAGATTTGAGCTTGGGCACTCTCAGGTGCCTTCAGGCCTCTGTGCTTGTGCATGAAGAGTACTGGCTCCTGATCCATCTCTCAAGCTTCCAGATAGCTCTTAAATTTCCAAGTCTTTCTTCTTCTACTTCCAGTAGAATAAGTGATCTCACTTGACAGTTGATAATGAGGTATACCAAAAGTGTTACTTTTAAAACAATGATGATTGAGCAAAGCAGACAACATTCTGACAACTAGTCACTAGATACTTGGCTAGGAATATAATACTCTGATCAGATTAATCTCTTCTCTATATGTAAGCAATGAATGACTGACTGTTCATCAAGATTTTTTTTTTAACGTGGATGATGCTTAGGACCCAGCCTTGTCACAAAGAGAAGTGTGGCAATGCCCAGGGCAGCACACTGGATGGAGTAAAAGGCATCAAATATTGAAATATTGAAATATTGAAAGATGGTAAATTAAGTTATTTAGTCTCTCTAAAATCTTGTTTTATGCTCTGGACCTAGAATGTGATCATCAACGTTATGTTGTGTATTGTAAAGTTGGAAGATGAATATTTGTGCAGTGTGTTTTTTTTTCAGGAGTGGAGATTACAGGTCCAGAGCAATCTCCACTGGAAATCATCCTTCAGAACTCTGTGTGGCCATGTGCCTATGCGGTAGCCAATCATGCAAACAGAAGTGATGTTCCGTGTTTGATTTCTAAAACATTCTCCCAAGGGCACTCTTTTTTTCTTTCTTTCTTGATACTAGCATACATGTAGCCATGTTGAATATCATCCAACTAGTTATATCTGATCATGAAGGATAGTGTAGCAACAATATAGACAGAACATTGTTGACACATAAACCCAATATAACTTACTTCTAGCTTTTTTAAATGTCTAAAAACACATAAATAAAAACCCTCTGTTCTCACTTTGCATTTTTCATTTCTTTGTTCAAGTACATATTAGTCTTGAATACTTCTACAATCTTAGGGTGATTTTAAGATAATAGAGATTAAAGGCAGGGAAATGTGATAGGACATATTTATACTGGCTAGGATAAAATATCCTAAATAAATCAAATCAAACAGCAACAACGGAATTAGAAAGTATGTAGCTAAACAAAAAATATTGCAGAGGCAAATAAAATAAAATAAAACAAAGCAGGCATTGGACCTTCAAGAAGTCAAGGCAATAATATAAAATGTGAATGAGATTTTACCTACAGGTTTCCAAAATGCATAGCATCATTTATTATGAATAGAGAACTATCAGTATTAAAGATGTGGATGAAAGCAAGTTTGATTTTCAAGGTTTTGAGTTTAGGCTCCATCATATCTTAAAAAGTCAAAAGAAGCACCAGGCTTATATTTCTATATGATTTAAGCACAGGATAAGGGCATTTATTTAGGTACTTATGAATTCACTCAGAAGTTCTTCACATTTTTTTTTACATTTTGCATGTGTATATGATGTGTGTGTGTGTGTTTGCACGCGCACGTGCTTGTGTGTGTGTGTACCTGCGTGCTAATGGGTGAGTGTGTGGCATGGTATGCATGTGGAGGTCAAGGGACAACCTTAGGGTATGTGTCTAAATATAAATAAAGCATATTATTATGAGACTTCTTGAAGTCATCCCTAGGTATACCCAATGTAAAATACAAAGCCCTTGTTCTCAAAAAGTCTCTTTCTAATAGATTAGATTTTACTCTGTTCTAGGACATGAAGAAGACAGCTTAATTTTGCAAAATGCTTTTAACTGTTTGTAGCAAAGTAATGGCATTGATATTTTTCTGTTATCTACCGTCTGCCTCAAACTCCAATTTTTAATGTAATTTCAGTTTTATTTTGTTACATCATAAGAGAGCTAGCTGCTTACCCTTGAAATTTCTGAAATGAAAGACTAAATGAAGTAAGGTTCAAGACAGGAACTAGAGGCAAACAGTCTTGCACATTCCAATGATTTTAAGCAATAATTTCCTCAGTGAAATCTGGAGCAGCACTTTGAAATTGTAGACATTAATAAACCCATTTCTTCCCCTTGCTGGCAATTTAGAGAGCGTACCTGTATTATTGCCAGCATAAATTCAGCTACAGAGCCATGTAAACAGCTCTATTAATATTTATGACCTTCTTTCTTTGTTTCATGAGACTTCAGCAAAGGTCCTCATTTTGATCATGGGGAAAATATTAAAAGTATATTATGCGACTACTGAAAAGTAAATGATTTTTAAGTAAAATGAGCATGTTTATATTGATTGTTAATCACCTTCAATAATTTTCAAATTATTTAGCTATATACAGTTACTCATAATAAGAATCACTATTTTTCTTTGCTTCAATTGTACAACAGAAATATTAAGCAACAGTTTGGGACAATCTTCATACTAGATAAATGGTTTTGAACTAAGCCATAAACTTCATATGACTGAGCAGCTCAGCTCACTAAAATATTTATGTATGGCTTTAAACATTCTATAAAAAACACCAACTTTGGTTCCCTAGACTATCCTAACATTTTAAAGGTTTACACACCAGTTGCTTTGGGATGTGTTAGGAAACTTTTGTGCTGTGTTTATAACTACCTAAGCTACTTATTTTACTTAGGAACCATAGGTCACATGGTCATTCATGTTAATATATCACTGCCAATATACTACTAAGTTGCTTATTGTGGCTTTAAATAATTGGGATATAAGTAACACTTTAGGATATATAGTAAATTGATAGCAATTTCATCATTATGTTGAAGGTCATAAAATTATTTTAAGAAAAAATACTAATTTTAATACCTGCAAATTATTGGACAAGCTTCTAGTTTCCAAAATATGGCTGTAAAATACATTCATAAGGAACTTTAGGATCAAATTTATCATATGATTTATGAGATTAAGAATATGGAAAGTAGTAGTTGAAATATGTTTTCCTGGATAAATTATTCATATTTAATATTCATTTGTGTCAACCAGAAATGTCCATTCAGCAGTTAGCAGCTTTTAGGCAAAAGTACAAATGTGCATAGAAATATAAACTTTTTATAAACTTCAAAAAGTAGTAACACAAATTGTACATTAATAATTATGTATAGATATGTTTAAGGTGGATTTTCTTTGTAATAATTTACAGACTTGACAGGTATGATTATGATAAAATAGATAATATGCTCTGTAAAATCTGAAAGAAAATCAGGCTTAGTCATAAAAGCAATTAATAAATGAGGCATTAGATGAAGGGCTGAGAACTTTGGATCAAGTTCCAGCTTTGAGCAATTTGTCAACATCAGGGGACTTAATTTTTCTTCTTTGAATATAGAATCCTTCTCACATAACAAGAAAAAAAGTGATTCAAACATGATGAATTATTTCAAGTTTTATATTTCAAACACACAAGGGAAAAAGTTATTGATATAGGTGCTATTACTATCACTGGAAAGATATCCTACATTCCACGAAGTCCAGCTCATTTTGACTCTGG
>PVHP010049485.1:0-12140 GCA_004024765.1 Zapus hudsonius
CAGGTTCTCCTGGCCCTAGTATGTTGTTACTGAGGGGTGCCATACCTCTGGCTGAATACTAGGCTATCCTGATTTTTTTCTGAATCATTTAACCTTTTCAGCTTCCTTAGCCTTGTGATTTGCATTACTGTGGTGGTTTGAATCAGATGTCCCTCATAAACACCTGTGTTCTGAATGCTTGGTGCCTAGCTGATGATAATTTGGTAGGTGGAGTCTTGCTGGAAGAAGTGTTGTTGGGGACAGTTATAGGGTGTTATGGGCAGCTCCCCCTTGACAGAGTTCTGCTCACTCTCCTGCTGCTGATGTCTACCTGATGTGGCAAAGGGAGGATGTCCAGCCTCTGCTTTTGTTTTTCCCTTCCATCATGAAGCTTCCCTTTAAGACCATGTGCCAAAATGAAAACTTTCCTCCCATCAGTTCTTCCAAGATATGAGAAGGGACCTGGAACAATTTTGAGGAAATAGCTACTCGGCAAAATTCATGGGAAGCCTTTATTCAAGAACTCAGGGCTAATGACATTCTGTTCAACTAACCTCATCCCATTCATTCAACCTTACAGGTTTAAAATGTTTAACAATTTAATAATGAAGATTAACATAATAACTCATATTTTCTATTCCTTCAATTAAAGAAATGTGTATTGAATACTTAAAAATAATATGTACAGCAATACATTTTCCAGATAAAATATTCTCAAGAATTTGCTGAAGATGATAAAGTATAAGTTCTTCATCAAACTACTGATATGGTTACTAAATAGTGCTAAATAGAAAAATTCTCAATGTTCTGTGGTAAGTGACGTCCAAAGCATCTAAGTATATCAATTGATTTTTTTATAATGGAGTCAATATGTGAATAAATATGAATGAATCATGGTTTACCTAACACAGTCCTTGCTTGATGTTGGGTAAAACAGGCTCACCTCTTTACAATTAAATACAATTTTAAATATAAAAGCAATTTGAGATGTACAAATATCATGGTTCTCACCCAAGCTTTCTTCTGTTTTAATTATGTCTTTATGCATCTTCATGACTTAAATTTTATTGTGATAGCTGCAGCCAGAACAGAAAATTAAAAGTTATAGAAATGACTTGTTAAGTTATGTGAAGAAAGCTGAGTCTAGCTACAGGACTAAGCATCCCACTATGTGAAAGTGATGATCCTTTCTACTTATTATTATGGGTAGACACATAAAAATGCATTTAGTTTACTTAGATTCATTAGGATCCTCAGGTATTTTGATGCTCAATTTTTTCAAGTTGCAACATCACTTTTCCTTTAAAAATACTTTGCAACACTATGTTTCTAATGAATAGTGCTGCTATTTATTTGAAAATAAATTGATGCACTGTTGACCTGAATAAAAGTTATTACTTACATTCTGCTTCATTTTTTGCTTTTAAGAAATATTAGCTCAAATTAAACCAATATCCACGGTCAAGAGTGATAAACAATGTGTGGAAGAAATCCACCATAAATCTTGTAAAGTCGATGTTGTAGTCAGTTTCCAAATTGCTATGATGAACATCCTTACTAGGCACAGTTTAGTTGGGGAAGGGATTTATTTCTCAATTACACATCCAGGGGGAAGTTCCACATAAGGCTAAAGAAGCTGCTTTCATACATCCAAGCAGAAAGAAACAACCATACAGCCTGTAGAAACCAAAAGCAACAAGATGAAGGGGCAGCAAGCAGTGGGGACCCCAGCAGAACTCAGACTGTTCTGCATACCATTGGGCTGGAAATCAGATCCACACTCATTCACATCTTAGGGCTGGATCCCAGAATCCACACCCAGTGACACCTCCTCCAGGCAGGTGACTGGAGATCAAAGTTACAAGCTTAATAAAACACGTGAGTCTATGGGAGACATACATTCAACTGCCAGAGTCAGTATCCTTCACTTTTTCAATGAAGCAATCATGATTGGAATGTTTACTTACCTTGCACAGGTAATTCAGATGGTATGACACTGAAGTTCTCTCTGGTAAGTCTGTTCTTTACCTCTATTCCCAATCATTCAGCTAACTCTTTCTTCTAGAAAATGAAAGGATGCCATAATTTAATCAGTGCATACTCCATCATATCTGTTTATCTTCCAAGTAAAATATGTGACGTTATAGATGCAAACAACTTCACAATACTGAGCATGAGTAAGTGACTAGCATCCTTACATATACAGACACTCACATGTGCATGCACACGCAATTTTCTGCCCAGTAGTCACATGCAGGGATCACAGGTAGCAATGTGTTCTAAATACTAATGGATTAAAACAGATTCTAAAACTAGATGGATAAATATCCTCCTTCATAAACGCAGTGGCAAAACTTGTATAAAAATAACTATGCTTGGTAGCATTATTCCAATTCCGAGCTTCTTCAGCACCTATGCACAGAAGTGTGCTGCTTCTGCTCAATTGATCTGTCTCTCCATTTTACTGGAGTAATGCTTCTGCCACACAATATTAATCTGAGGCACATCACAGACACAAATATCACTTTTCACAGAATGATGAATTGAATTTTTGTAATGAGTTAAAAATCAATATTTTCAAATAATTATTGTCCCTAAATAAATATGACAGCACACACTGGCCATTACCAGACTCCTATTATTTTTAATAAAACGTCACTGTGAATTGTGAAGATGTGGATTGAGGAATAAGAGACTGAATGGCTTCTACATCAAACACCATCTAATTTCTTGCTTACACACACAAACACACACACAGACACACACACACACAGACACACACACACACACACACACACACACACACACACACAAATTGGAAAGATGTCCTGCTGGCTGAATGTATACATTGGGATATGTAAGATTTTGGTGGATACTTATACTCCAAGAGAAGCTGAGAAAAAAATGAAAAATTCAAAAATATTACTAAAAAATAGCCTAGATGTTGGCATTATCGAATTTATAAGGAGTCCTCTACTCATATATGTAAAAAAAAAAGTCTCATCTTTTTACAGATGTAAACTGGGGACTATTTAAAAGTTAGATAATGCCAATTTCTGTCAAAAATGCAGATCATAGCTCTTTTTATGTTGACCAATGGGTAATAAATTTGGATAAATATTTTGGAAGACAGTTTGGTCCTACCTACTAAATTATAAAATATACAAGCTCTACAACTTGGACATTTAAAACCTTCTAGAAATTGAGCTATTTAACAACTGCTTACTGCAGCATTGCTTGAAAAAGTGAAATATTGTTGGGGTGTCGAGTTTGTTCAGTGGTGAAGTGCGCAAGCATCAGTGACTCTAGGGCCCTGAGACCATGAGTTTGAATATCATGAACATGCATACAATGCTTGGCACAGCCACACAAATCTCCAACCCTAGTTCTGTGTCGGGCAGAGACCAGAAAATCTCTGTGCTCCATAAACAGAAAGCTCCAAATTAGTATAGACTTCATTACAAGGGGAAGGAAATAAAAGTTGAGAGATGGAAGAAGCGAGGAACACATTGTCATCTATTGTCCACATGTAAGCCCACGGTGTGCCAAATCAGCCCATACATGTGCAACTGCTACATTCACAAACCACATACATCATACAAAAAAGTGAAAGCTTGTAAGCACTCCAAATTACCACAAATAGGAGGGAAATAGATTGATGAACATTTTATACATGGGAATTAGAAAACCAACTTAATAGTTATGTCTGTTAGAAACAGTAAGTAATACCAATAAAAGTTACATAGTAATATGACTTGTATTTTTCCTTCTGCTTTCTAAACTTTAATGTGTTGAGACTTGTTCCCTGTATCATGTATGTGCTTTAAATATTTCCTAATAATTTCTGGTCCCACATATTAGAACATAAATTTGGAAACTATCTGTTTTGTGGTGGTTCATGCTTAAACAATGTCAGTAGAAATTATAGAGCTTCCAGAGCCAGAATGCTGTGACTGGTCACATAAGTGGGACATCAAGAAATAGACATCATTCTGCTATAAGCCAATATGTTTGGCTACTAATGTTGCACCTTGTTTCGAAGAGGCTAGCTTTTTATGTGTTCCTACCTCCAGGTTTCCTTCTCTGTAGTGTACTTCTTACAGTATTATGTTATTTAATTTCAAACTTCATACTTAGTATTCACTACCATAATCAACAGAGTAATAGAAGTAAATCTTTTGTGTGACAGTTATGGCTATCTTTCCTCTTTGCCTAGTTATCTGACCACTCTACCCTACTTTATCTCAATCCACCCTAAACTCCCAGAATCTCCAATCTACAGCAATTTGTAGCTATCTTAAGTGAATCAGTTAATAGTGAGAATCCCAGATCATTAGAAATTTATGTTATACATTTATATCATTCATTAATTCTTTATTTAGTAATGATTATGGAAGAGAGTAAAATATGCATCTAAATTACCAAATATGATTCTATATTACATATGGGTTCATGAAATAACACTTGAATAGAACTTACCAGAGTGCCTAAGTGCATTCTGAGCATACAATTTTCTCAGAAGTTTGGTTTTTTATCAATACTGTCTTTAACATCCACCAGGCAACGGAATACACTAAACAGAATGACATATTTGTTGTCTGTTCTCTCTGCTACATGACTTTTGCAGTAATAAAAACTGATTGCTGGAAGAGCTCTGAGTATTCAAAGTATATTAATATATTTAAATGCCTAATTAAAACACTAGGGAAAGTGCCTATTAATATCCTTCTGTTTTTATTAAAGTGACAACTGAGTTATTAGAATCAGATCATAAAGCGAGTGTCTTTAACATAAAACAAGTGGGAATCCTTACATCTCTGCCCTGCCTCTACTGTTATTGACTTGCCATATTACTTTTAATGAAGAATCATGAATGAAATAAAGATGTAGAAATAATTAGAGCTATTTGAGTTATTGAGGTGCTCATTTATTTGACAGAAGTTATTTTGTCATTATCAGGTTGCTTGGAGATTTAAAACAATGTAATGTAACAAATGTGCTTGTTATTTTAGTTTAGATCATAAGCTGGTTATACAATTCACAATACTTGTGACCTTGATTTCCATGATGTAGCTCTAATGCTCAATTTATAAGTCAGGTCTATTGTTTAATAGCATGAAGCAGAACCTGCCTATGAAGAGCCATAACACACCAAACTAATTGTCTCCTTCAGCATAATGCGAAAGGCTATTTCTTCACTTTAGGCATTTTCCAAGTTGAAGAGATCCTCATGATCAATTAGATTAAAGTCAGGATCTCTGCCCACTTTCAACAAACCTCCTTTGTCTTCCTTACTCTTGGGACAAATAGGTATCTGTATCTTTGTTTTCAATTCCAGCTTTCTGTAACATTCATTTTTAAACACTTACTAATTTAGAACCTATAGTCAGAGATTAGACTAGAAAAGTCAAATTTACACAATATTTAAAACTTGGTGTAATCTGAAATCAAATGAGACTCCGTCAACCAAACATGTATTATTGTGAATGATGGTCACTTTTAGTTTAATAAACAGTTCAAAAAGACAGGAATGCAGATATTATTAGCTGACTTTTTTTCTTGATTTTGCAGTTGTTAGCACCCCATTCTATAGGGAAAGCACTCCCACCTGAAACCACACAGGTGAAGTTGCATTCATATATGCTGTGATGGTTAAGTTTTGTTGTCAACTTGACATGTTTTTAGTAATCTTGGGTGGGCCTCTAAGGATGTTTACAGAAGGCAGCCTCTCATTATGGTGCTGGCTGTAACTCAAAGAAGCTAGAAGCAAGTATCCTTTCCTCTGTGGGCAGTGAAGAAAGGAAATTCGACAGACTCAGGAAGCCATTAAGTCTGGGATAAGGTTGCAAAAAAAAGAGATTTCTCTTCCCAGTCTTTCTGTCTGTTCACTGTTGTGGTTGTGGTGTTGGTGATAGGTTTCTCTCTGTGCTTGGACCTGTGAAAGGGGGTCATATTTTTTCACAGTTTTGGAACTTCTCCTGCATCTGTAGCTTCAATAAATCCTTTCCCCCTGTACACCCATAAACTGTGCCTGGTTTGGAGATTCATCTCAGTGGTGTGTGGTTGACTGTGACATACACACACACACACACACACACACACACACACACACACACAAATAAGGATGAAATCTCAACTCATGCCTAGATTCATGCTATCTCCATGGGCCCATTTCTCCTAAGAATCTATGTAGTTGTTATCAGCTTTATCCATAAAGGAACACTTAGTGCTATTTCAAATAACAAGCACTTATTCAAAGACTTTAAGCAATAAAAATTTCCATAAAAATGTATTTGGATTCCAATCTCATAGTCTCATCTCTCTTTAAAATCTCTTATGCTGCAGCACCTCATTTTAATTGAATTGAATCTGCATGGATATCTGCATGGTTATTAAATATTCAAAAATTATAATTTTTTAATTTGTTTATCATTGATTTTATTTTGGAATTTCATATATGAATCAATGGGCACACTGCTTCTGTTTTATTCTAGCCTCTGGCTTTCTAATACTAATGATATTTTCCTCAAAACATATGTTCTTAATATTAATGAAATTAACTTTATTAGTTTTTCCTTAAGAATAATGGTATAAATTTTGGAGCTCAGCTATACCTAATGCATTATCATAAGATCCCCAGCCTATTCCCTGTACCTTATCTGTCTGTCTTCTCTTTTATCTCTATGATCTGATTCAAATTTGTTTCTGTTTATATTTCACAGAAAGGTCCACATTCTTTATCTTTTATACATGTGGGTAAAATTGGCTCAGAATCCTTTATTTTTAAAAGAAGATATAACAAAACTAAAATTAATACAAAACATTATATTCTTATTAAATGCTCAATTTTCTGCCATAAAATCTAGGGATCCTGTATGCACTACAGCTACAAATCTAGTTTCCATGTATTTTTTCTACTTCTTGTCTTCGCTCTCTCTTTATCTTTTTCCTTCCTCCGCACGGCCCACACTCCCACCCCCACATTTCACAGATTCCCACATAGATCAGTGAAGATTGGATAATGACCTCATTTTATAAACTTCAGATTTACAGCAAGTCCTGACATAATTTTTTGTTGGTCTTCTCGACCCTCTGCATATCACTGTCATTTTTAGAAGCATCTTACCCTTACTCCTGGGGTAGGGTTTTCTGGACCTCCTGTTGTCTCATGAGTTTATGCTTAAACCTGCTGGTCAATTTGGTAAAAGCAGACATATTTAAGACAAGTCTATCGTTATTTATTTATTTTTTGGGTGGGGGAAGGAAGTGGATGAGGCTTGTATAACATGTATGTGTGTATGTCTGTATGCATATGGGAAAAGCTGATGGGGCACATGAGTACCCTTGTTACAGGTGTCAGAGGTTGACACTGGTGGTGTCCTCAGTCTCTCTCCATCTTACTTTTTGAAACAAGGCCTCTCACTGAACCCAGAATTCATTAACTCAAAATTGGCCAAACATGCTAGCTAGTAACCAGGGATTTACTTCACTCCATTACCTAGCATTGGGATTAAACACACATGCCACCAGCAAAAGCATGTTAGGTGTCATAAGTATTAGTGTCCCAAACTTTAGTCCTCATGCCTATGTAACTAGTGCTTTACACACTGAATAATCTACCCAGCTTCCAAACAGTAAATCATTATGTTGATGAATTTACAGCACTTTTTATTTTTCTCAATATTTGACATATTTTAGGGATGGTGCCAAAAACCTGTTGTGATAATTGTCTCTGTGTTTTTGGAATCACTTGATATCTGACATGCTCTTTGAGTGATATTTTTATAGAAGATAAATAATGAGTCTTTCATCTGTTGCACAGTTTGATTTTGGCAAAATGTTATTATTTAATATTTTTATATTCAGTCTCTCAAATAAATACACTTCTATTATTGTATTTTAGTTTATTTTGTATGTTCTTCCATGTTCAAATCAAAACTTTTATTTATTTTCATTTAATATTAATATTTCATGTTCTTGTCATATTTAATTGTTTACATCTTTGTGCACAGTATTAGGATATCATGAATAGAATATTACCATCTTATTCTTGAAGAAAAATAGATAATCATATAATATTTAATATGGCTTCAATTTGTCTAGCATTTTAATTGTGTTTTATCATAGTATATACATTTCTATCAAAGGCAGAAAATGGATCATACATGTTCAATACTATGGAATTGCTTTAATGACACTTCCTAAGGACATAAAATGTTCTCCATTAAATCATATGTATACTTTCAGCTTATATCACTAAGCTCCTAATTTAGATAGCTCTAATCTATATTCTACAATAGAATTAACATCAATCTGAGATTAATGTGCTGCACAATGTTAAAGCAGAAGTGACTAGTGGGTCAGGCAACGTAGCCACTGACAAAACAAGATTCTGGGAATGTATTTATATCTGCTCCACCTGTGATCTTACTGAGGAGTTTTCTCATCTTAGCAAACTGTGTGTAATGGTGAGATGGATGGCTTGTCTTCATTTTTGTTTTCGGTGTTCTGGCATGTAGAATATTTCAATCAAATATTTCTACCAAAAACAGTTACTCCAATTAGAATTTGGATGACTACTGCCAAGACTGATATAAAATCTGGTGCATGATTTCTAATAATCTTCATGGTTTTACTGACCTTAAACAACTAAAAGTCCATGGTGTTCAATGTAGGGGACCAACAGAAAATATACTTCTACTTACTGTTGCATTTGGTAGAATTTTCATGGTTTTATACAATGAAACTAGAAACTAGAAACCTTGATCAGGATTTATTCTTCAGAAAAACAAGCCAGTAGAAGTTATAGACACAAAGAGAGAAATCTAGGAACACCAGGGCAAGAGAAGAGGGAGAACAAAAGGAGACAGGAATGTATATGAAGTCTCAGTCTCACCCCAGGCAACATGCAAGTATAAGATCTAATGATGCATTGGCTATTTATAGGTATACACATCCAATTATCTAACTCATTGTCAAGACTATCGTGACAAATACAACAGCCTTTTTTTTTTTCAATTTAGTTTGAAAGTGGGTAGGAAAGAGGCTTCCATGGCTGACCAGGAATGACATCTGAATGAGAAAAACAGGCATCATCATTGGGAGAGACTGTGGTCAGTGCCCTGTGTAAATGGCAGCAGGAAGAAGAAATAACCATCAAGTTTGGGCAGACATGGGCATCAACATTGAGAGAAGAGAAACAAAAAAAAAGAAAAGAAAAAAAAGAAAGAGAAAAAACAATAACAACACACACATATTAAAATAAAACTATAAAAGCAAAAAAGACTAAAGAAATTTTCTCATCCCACCTGGCTGGATGAATTTTGCTTTCATCTTGACCTGTTGTAATCCACAGTAACCTTGTGTTGTGTAGCAGATTTCCTCTGAATTGAAGAGAAAAAGGAGGTCCAGGAGATTCATGAAGTTGTGTTTGCTAGAAACAAACATGCTTGCCTGCAAAGGCAGTGCAGGAAGAAAATTCCAGAGATTCAGGAAGTCAACAAGTCTGGGAAAAGGTAGCCAAAATGCCCACCCTAAGGCTATATAAAGGGGAAGGAAATCTCTCTCCTTCTGCCTGTCTGATCATTCTTGTGATTTAGATGAGCATCCATCCTCCTCATCTATCCCTTTCTCAGCTTTGGAACCTGCAGCAGCTCCCCTGGAAGCCTTTAGTCCTTCAATGCAGGATTGGGACTGCTGAGACATCCAGCCATGTGGACTGAGCCTCTACCTGTTCCTTGACTCTCTGACTTGCAGATTTCTATTGTGGGACTGCTATGAGCTAATCCTATAAATCCCCGTTTTTACTACTATTCATTCTATTGGTTCTGTTCCTCTAGAAAACCAGGACTATTACAGAATTTAGTATCAGAAGTGGTTCTAGAGAAACAGAATTGTAAAAATGGGTTTCTTTAAGCGGTTGGTGCTGTCTAACATTGGCTCTTCAACTTCAGTGCTATTAAAGTCTCTACTGGTAATAAGGAGAGCACTGATAATCCATGGTGTGAACTATTTGAAGAGCTATGTGTGATAGATGCATTTGGTGATCCGGAGTTACCTCTCGTGAGGAACAAGGAATTTTGTGATTTGGCATTTAAACTTTTGTGGAAAAGTAAGGTGCATACTGATGCAGGTTGTTTGTTTCTAGCTTCTCTGGATAAACAATTAAGAGACAGGGAGAAGTTTCAAAAGGAAATTTCCCAGCTAAAGGCCCACACACATGATCTGAAGGTTTCTAATAGTGCCCTGGAGGAGAGATTCTCTCTTGCCACAACAGGGTTCAAGTTGCAGAAAACCTAACTCAAGCTCTCATTGTGAGATTGGCTAACTTGCACTTAACTCAAGTTCAAGTCCCATACTGTGTGGATTAGTTGCCTTCACACACTGTTCATTCATTTTCCCTAGATGGCTACAGATTGAGTCCCCAGAAATTCACACTTACCATAGACAGTAAGGATTCCAGTAGTGAGGACTCTGGAAAATACAGGTAAGAAAGGGAAGAAGATAGCAGGAAAAAGGACTGATGAAAAAGTAATGCACCTGGGGAGATGCTATCTCAATGGAAGTGTCGGCATTCACCAATGGGTCGTGAATTAGTGGGAATCATCAACCCAGCAGGATAGAACATTGAATTCCATGCTAATCATTTCCTTGATAACATTGACCTGGAAATGGTACATGTGCTTGTCTCAGGTTCACTATTTAGCTGAAATGATCTAAAAAAGGTGTCCATTGCAATTCCTGTTTCCTGAGTAATAAGTCTTCATTCCTGAGGGAATAGGGCTTGGGTGGCATGACATTTCCTCTGAAGGGACATTCTTGTTTTCCATGTGTATTAGTTACTTTTCAAATTTCCAGAACCAAATAGCCTTAAAAAAATTAACAAACAAAAGGTTTATTTAAGCTTGCACTTAGAGGTTATAGTCCACCATGGAGAGGAAGGCGTGGTGGCGGGAACATGAAACAGAGCTGACCAGATTGTGCCCACAGTGAAAAGGCAGGTGACAACGAATTTTGCTTCTGAGCCAGATGACTTCTTTTTATTCAATACAGGACCCTTGTCCATTGGGTGGTGGTTCCTATGCTTAAAGCCAGTCTTTGCACCTCAACTCACCTACCGAAGATATTCTCTAACAGATATGCACAGAGACTGGCTTCCTATGTAATATTAGGACCTGCCAATTTGACAATCATTGTAAACCATCACAGCTTGATAAGAGAAAGAATGGAGTAGTCACAGAGGTAGATGTCTAATGTGGCTGGATTCTCACACTCCTAACAGACAGTGGTGCTGTGGGAGATGTATAGAGGCCGGCCTCTACTACACTCAGGAAGCAGCAGCCCTCTGCTGGTGGGAACATCACCCTCTCTGGTGCTGGCTCACCATTACTGATAACTAATATTGATCTTGGACTCTGGTACCCAGAGTCCTACTCATTCCTTCCTGTTACCATCTGATTCAATCAATTATCCAGCCATTTATATTCCCTTTCTTAATCTCCCCAATAGAAAGTTCACATCTCTGCATCTGTCCCCACATAGCTATCAGCAAAATAAACATATTTATGTAAAAACTATGTGTAACCTACAGAAGTTTTCATTACTGTTCCCATAAAATGCATGTTGGATGAATTAATATCTCACATTGAGAATTTACTTTACATTTCTATTTTATGGTTATATATTAGGTAAATTTTTAGTCATTAAAGCTGGGGTATATAGATTCTCTGAAACTCTAAAGAATTTTTAATACTGTGAAGTTTTTTTTGTAAGAATACATATCTTCTACATCATTGCATTTGAAATATATTTTGTTTTGCCTATCTCCCTCCTACACAACAGTTTCTCTTTGTCCTTTCGCAAAGACCATACACTTTCAACTTTATTAGATCATTAATTCTGAGCCTGATTGTTGCAGTCAGCTTTCTTGTTGCTGCGCAAAAAGAACCCAAACAAAAGTGGCTTGTAGAGGAATGGGTTTATTTGGCTTACGGACTCGAGGGGAGACTCCATTCTGGCAGGGAAAACGGTGGCATGAGCAGAGGGCTGGACATCACCTCTGCCACAGAACTGCAAACAGCGGCAGGAAGGTGTGCCAAACACTGGCAAGGGGAAGCTGGCTTATAACCCCATAAGCCTGCCCCCAACAACACAGCTTCATC
>PVHP010049486.1:0-12143 GCA_004024765.1 Zapus hudsonius
TCCTTGTGTCGAAAATCTTTGGTTCCTGTCTCAATGGCCTATCCTGTGTTGATTCAATGTCTGTGGTTATAGGTCCCTTGTTCATCATTCATTGTCTGCTGAGTTCCTTATGGGTCCTCCCTGATATGACTGTGGTGGCTCCTCTCTTGTCAGGATCTCATCCATCGGCCTAAGGTTGGTTGGTAAGGTTAGATGGGCCACACCTCTCTCGTTGTATCCTCATGGCAATCAGGAAGAGCTCTGTTCCTCATTTTTGAATATAATAGAAGACAAGGGACAAGAGTGCAAAACAGTAGAATATGGAGAATGGCTATGTAGGAACAATAAAGCTATCTGATATGCTTCTTTAATATCTTTCACCTCTTCAAATGATTTGCATTGGGGTATTACTTCCAGTTAAAATAATGGTGTCAAATAACAACTGACACAAAACAATAAGAATATATAGATAAGCCAAATATGTCTGTCAATGAGGAGCTCCAGAAAAAAAAAAAGAAATCTAATATACTAAAGTTTAGTGTGAACATTGTAAAGATGGTTGAACAAAATTTCAAGAATTTCTGAAGTTGGATCGTTGGATCCTATTTAGGAGCAAAATATCTTTGGCTCAAATGAGAAGTGAGAACAATTTTCCCCAAATTTATGGCATAACATATTGAATTTGAATTGGAGAAGTTCCAAACCTACAGATTACACTGTCAGATTCTTGGCCTCGCAGTCTTGGTGATATTTCAGTCTTACAAACCTACAGTTTCAAAGTCTTATGATGTGTAAAGTCTGTACTCTCACAGTTTCACTGCGTAACCCATTCTCACTTGAAAGACTCATATTCAGACTTGTAGTCTTGCTACTGTGCAGGCTGCTAATGTGTCATATTCCATAATTAGCCCTCTTGAAACCTCTGTATGCAGGCCAGGAAGTCTACCAGTTGCAGCTTGGAGGTCCAGCAGGCTCAATGCCTTACAGATTTGCAGTCCAATTGTATTTGGGTTCCATGTTGTGCTGAAGAGAGAGGTTGGCTTCCCTTTCAAAATATCTAATTCTGGAGGAAGGTTTCATCCAGCTATCTTCCATCAGAATGCCCTCTCGTTCAGCATCTAGTAGGATCAAGAACATTTTGTCCAGTGGCTCTGGCAGGAAGCTTCAGCTGGCATAAAAAGCAATTTGAAGTAGTTTTAAAATAAACTGTGTTCAAGAGAAAAACAAATTATTAAAAGGATACTTTATTCTAAATGCTAAAGTCATCAGAAATGGAATGGAAAAGACTACAATTATGTAAGTATTTTGAAGGAAATACAAGAAAATGCAGGAAAAGATAGATGATAGATAGATGGATAGGTAATAGAAGTAGTTAGAAGATATTAAAGAATTTTATGAGGAACAAATACCAAATAGAAATGCTACAGTGAGAAACATAATATCTGAGATACACTTTGCTAGAAGTGATTAGCAACAGACTAAATCCAGCTAGTCACTAGAAACCATCCAAGCCAACAGAAGATGGGGAAAGAGCGGCTCAGTGACATAGTAAATATTGTTAAAAAGTCTCAGAAAATCAGGAAAGAGAATGGGCCAGAAAAAAACTAATGAATTATTGGCCAAATTTTTTTTAAATTTGTTTAAAAAATGTAGCTCATAAATCTAAGAAGTTCATGAACCTTAAGTTGAATAATTATCAAAGAACCCACATTGAAGTACAAAATTGTCAAAGCTGCTGTAAATTGGGCATAAAATCTCAAAAGCAGCCAGAAATCATAGAGAGTCAGTGATAAGAATAGTGGCTGCCTTTTCATCAGGTGCAAAAGCAGCCAGAAATGACATCATTCTGCATAAAGAGAAATGGTGGTAAACACTGACTGTCTTGTCATCAGGTGCAATAGGTGTCAGGCAAAATTGGAACTATATTTAAATGCACAAGGAAAAGGGCTATATATTCTTTCCAGAAATGAAAGTAAATTTAAAGCTACCATAGATCAACAAAAGCAGAGAGGCCTTGTTGCTAGTGCATCTACATTACAAAATAGGTTCAGGATAGTCTTAAAGGAGTTAAAATGATCCCCAAAGGAAATTAGGATCTATAGGAAGAAATAGGAAAACCACTGAAAACAGTAGTATCAGAGTAAATAATTTTTTTCTTATGTATTATAAGAATGTAATTGACTAAAGTAAGATAGTCCCACTAATAGGACAAAAAAACACATAGACATAGAGTAGAAAATTCTTCCATTACAGTAAGCAATATGACTTTAGGGAAAACTGATAAATTAGGAACACATTCTATGATCCCCAGCTCTAAGGTAGAATAACTTAAAAGACAATTGTCGTTGTCAGCCACACACCACTGCGACAAATCTTCAAACAAGGCACAATTTGGGGGAGGAAAGTATTTATTGAAACTACAGATTGAGGGGAAGTTTTTTAACATCAAATGAGGCTGGCCTTCTTTCACAGGTCCAAGCAGAGAGAAAAACCCATCACCAACATCACACACACAGAACAACAAATAGGCAGCAGGAGGGCCAAGGAGAGAACTTCTTTTCCTTTCATATAGCCTTAGGGTGGGGGGTCTTATAACCCTTCCCAAGACTTAATGGCTTCCTAAGTGCCTGGAATTTCTTTCCTGCATGGCCCACACAGGAAAGGATGTTTACTTCCAGCTTCTTTGAGATTCTTTACATCCTGCTCCTTGCTGAGAAGCTGCCTTCCTATAAACATCCTCAGAGACCCACCCAAGATGATTTAAAAGATCCAAGTTGAAGCCAGGCATGATGGTGCACGCCTTTAATCCCAGCACTTGGGAGGCAGAGGTAGGAGGACTGCCGTGAGTTCAAGACCACCCTGAGACTACATAGTGAATTCCAGGTCAGCCTGGACTAGAATGAGACCCTACCTGAAAAAACAAACAAAAAAAATCCAAGTTGACAACAAAATCTAACCATCAAAATAATGAAAGGGAGAAAAATTCAGTATTAAAAAAACAGGGCAATATAATACAAGAAAGAAAAGAAAAGGCTTATTGACAATAATATTTTTTAAAGAATGGAGCTTGAGCCAAGAAAGAAAAAGCAAAAAAAAAATCCTCACCCCAAAAACAAAGGAGAATATGGCACACTTTGCTAAGTATGAAGTGTAAGTGGATTAAACATCTCAGAAGCTAATAGACAAATTATCAGACTAGTTAAGAAATAAAAACCAGCAAAAGGTTTCAGTAAAAGGACATATCAATAATGTTAAGAATAAGTAAGTTACTATTAAAATTAGGCAAAGCAGGGCTTGGGAGATGGCTCATGGTTAAAGGCTCCTGCTTGGGAGCCCTGATAGTCTGGGTTCAATTCCCCAGGACACATGTAAAGCCAGAGGCAGAAAGTGGTGCATGTGTCTGGAGTGCCTTTATAGTGGTATTAGACCTTGGCACATCCATTCTCATTCTTGCTCTCTCCTTCTCTCCTTGCAAATAAATAAATAAAAATTAAAAAAAAAGAAACCAGGCAAAGCAATCCCAACATAAATTTAACAGAAATAAGAACGGCAGTTTTTAGCTGCAAAATTTATTTAAAAGATAGTTTTAAAATCATAGCCAGTGCTGGAGATGACTCAGTTGTTAAGGTGCTTGCCTATAAAGCCTAATGACCCAGGTTCAATTCCCCAGGTGCACAAAATGGTGCATGAATTGGAGTTCATATTCAATAGCTAGAGGCCCTGGCATGCTTAATATCTCTCTTTCTCTGTCTCTCTCTCTCTCTCTGTGTCTATCTTCCTCCCTATCTATCTATCTAACTGGCTAGCTATCTATAATCTAGATCTGTTTGCAAATAAATAAAGAAAGAAATATTTTTTAAATCACAAAGATTGGCACAATGGGTTTATAATAATAAAATGTATCTTAATAAATTATGAAGAAAAATGTCAACATAAAGAATAAAATAAACATGATTTTTCAATAATAAGTAGATTATAGGACAAAAATGTAAGTATTGGTATATAGATTTGAATAGCATTATCAAATAACAGGTTAAACAAAATGATTAAATTAAAATCAATATCAATATAAACTTCAATCATCTATTTGGAAATTAGGCAACACTCTTCTAAATAATTCATGGATCAAAGAAGAAATAAAACAAATTTAAAAAATTTTGAACTGAATTATAATTAAAATACAGCATGTTAAAATTTGTGAAATAGAGCTAAGCCAGTCCTTAGAAGAAAATTTACAATTTTCAATTTTTGTATTAAGTAATAAGTAAGAATTAAATCAATGGGCTAAGCTTCTTATTCTACTCTAAGAAGTTGGAATTAGAAAAGTCTAAGGAAAATAATGAACAAAAGAAACACTAGTTACCTCATTAAGGAAAACAAGAGGATGCAAGTGAGTGGTATGAGGAGCCAAGCATGTCCCTCATTACTGTCAGTGACTGTTCACAGCATACTGTTTTCAGCTTTTAATAGATACAATAATTTAAAACAGTGACTTAAAACAATTCACAAATACATAAGAAACAGAAAATTTTAAATGAAGCTAAATCTACTAATTGGAATTCTCCTCATCAAGGTACCTTTCAACTTACATTCCCTATAAATTCCTTAGGTTGTCTTTGTCCATTTTGAGTGAGTGTATGTGTGTGTGGTTGAGTGTATGTGTGTGGTTGTGTGTGTGTGTGTGTGTGTGTGTGTGTGTGGCTGGTTGTTTGTATGTGGTTGTGTGTGTGGTTCTGTGTGTGTATGTGTATATGTGTGATTATGTGTGAGTGTGTGTGTTTGAGTGTATGTGTGTGGTTCAGTGTGTGTGGGTATATGTGTGTGTTTGAGTGTATGTATGTGTGGTTGTGTGTGTGGTTGTATGTGTGTGATTGTGTGTGTGCTTCTGTGTGTGTATGTGTGTGTGAGTATGTGTGAATGTGTGTGTGTTTGAGTGAGTGTATGTGTGGTTGAGTGTGTATGTGTGTGTGATTGTGTGTGTATAGTTGAGTATGTGTGTGTATGTGTGTGTAATTGTGTGTGTATATGTGTGTGGTTGAGTATGTGTGAGTGTGTGTTTATGTGTGTGTGTGTGGTTGAGTGTGTGTGCATGTGTGGTTGTGTGTGTGGTTGTGTGTGTGTAGTTGAATATGTGAGAGAGAGAGTGAGAGAGAGAGAGAGAGAGAGAGCGTGTGTGTGTGTGTGTGTGTGTGTGTGTGTGTGTGTGTGAAGAAAGGGTTCCCACTTCATTCCTTCACATGCGGATAGTCACTTTTTCCAGCACCATAAGAACATCCATCAAGTTCTCTTATATTCTGTGAATTCAGTTTTGACCATTTCATCAGAAAGATTCTTTAAGCTATCCTCCCATCCTCCCTGACTGAGCCTTACATGAGAAACATTGCTAAAATGATTTTAATTTAGTTATATCACTTAAGCATCATATTGTTCAAAGGATGCCACCATGTGAGTTAATGATGAAAAATAGTACATTTTCCCCAAATAAGTCTGGCAAACATTTTTGTTTGGTATTGAGAAGCCACTGTAGTAGAGATTTACTATTTATTAGGACCTTGGTTAAAGGGCAGAATTTTTTTTTTTTTTTTGGTTTTTCTAGAGTGCCCTGGAATTCAATATGTAGTCTCAGCGTGGTCTTGAACTCACAGCAATCCTTCTACCTCTGCCTCTCAAGTGCTGGGATTAAAGTTGCATGCCACCATGCCCAGCAAGAGCAGAAGTTTGATTGGTAATCTATCTCACTCTTTTTCATTTTATTTTTCTGGGAGGCATCTTCTTTATTTATTACAGATTGACTCAGTCTACATTTGCTTTGTATGCGTTTACCAAGAACAAAAATTCCATCTCCATTTCCTTAAATTTGGAATTATATTCTTTGTAGCCCTTATTTCCAAAAGTATAAGTCCAAGCTTCTATGTAGAGGCTCAGTGTGGTCAGTAAAACAAGGTATTCACTGTGCACAGTAACCTTGAACCTAGTACTGGTAGCCAAACTATTGTACTGTCAGTTAACTTAATAAATAGGAAGGTTGTTGAGTAGAAGAGTGTCCCTTCAAGGCTCATGTGTTAAAGGCTTACTGTCTCCTGAGGTGCTGTGGAACTTTAAGGGAAGGTCATTGAGTCATTGAAAGTGTGTCCTTAAAGGTAATTAGGGGACCCTGCACTCTAACCCTCTCCATCTCTCTGTCTCTCTCTTCATGCTTTTTGATTCATGATAAAATCAACATGTTGATCAATGCTCCAGAGAAGCATGAGCCAAAATAAACTTTTCTTCATAAGTTAATCACCGTGTATTTCATTATATAGTAACACAAGGGGTGAGGGCCCAAGGATGGTGATGAGAAGAAAGATATTTATCATCTGAGCTGGCTATTTTACAGCATGGCAAGTAACAATCCAATATTAAATTACATTTTATAAAGAAAGATCAAAATACGGGTTTCTTTCTTATTCATACCACATTTCTACCAAAGGCTAATGGAGTTAGAATGCAAGGAACTCTGAGTCATCCTGACTCAGCACTAAGACAAATGTGGCTTCCACCCTGTGGACAATCACTATCACTTTCAATCACATTTTCCTGGATGCATCACAAGTCCTTCCAAGAATCAGGAAAATCCAAACCTCACAAGGTAAAGGGAAAATATTTGGATAATGGTGAGTCATAGCATTATTGAATACAGTGATAATTGAAATAAATTCTGATCAGATGTCTTCAGAATGTGTCCATCTGCAAAACGTCTGAGACATCATGAAGCTTCTGGCCTGGAAGAAAGAGGCAGAGCTCCAGTCTTAAGAGATGGGGTTGACATGAACACATGGTTTTGAGCAATGGAAACACGGAAATGGACTTTCAGACTCTGGCATGGGCCAGAGAAGTGATTTGGGTACTTGCCAACATTTACTAGCTGCATACCACCAGGACAGCAATAAGAAGAGTTTGACTATAAGAACCATCTCAGAACAAGAAGGCTAGCCTCCAGTCTGTTTTAAAGCAACTAACAGAGGGAGCACAGTTTCTACTCTGTTTATTCCTCTGGTTGGAAATGAAAGGCTGCAAAATTCCTTGTGCATCAAACTTGTATTTCAAAGGAAAAAAATTTAGCCAGTAAATGAGAGGAATCTGCAAGTGAGGGAGAAACCATAGGAATCATCAGAAGAGATATGGAGCAAGTTTGACGGTCTCTGATACTATCATGTTTTGTAGTTTACTTGTCTTGGGAGAGAGAGGAGGTACATTCATGGAAAAAATAAACAATATATTTTCAAATATCTCTCAATGTCCTAAAGGAGAACCCCAGAAGGGGAACTTTCAAAGAATGTTTCAAGGATGTGATTGGCTGGGGAGTATATGCTGAGCTGCAGAAACTTCCCATTGCCCCATGCCCTACCCAGTCTTCAATGAAATCATTCTCTAGTTTCCTAACAACATGGGCAAAGAGGCAGTGTGGGGCTTCAGGTACTCAGGTTGGTACTCTTTATATCATCCAGGGGCTGTGTCCCACCCTGAGAACACCTTTGTTAGGGAATCACAATTTATATACAAGATATGAAAAGGGTTCCTGGCTATGTGGTCATATGATTGCAGTCCTGTTTAGAATAGATAGATATTAAAAAAACAAAAACTGAACAATATTATGTGCTCTTATGGCTTCTGATTTACTTCCCTTCTAACAGCTTCCAAATTAAAATCTGTCCATAGACAAGACATTGGCTATATGATGTCCATGCTCTCAAGACATTTTGAACCATTTTTTGAACCACACCCCCTTGCACCACTACATACTCCCGCTTTCCACAAGGAAGAAGTTACACAGAAGCAGTTACACAGATCAGAATCCTTATTCCTACTTGACTCTTGCTGTTTCCAAGCACCTGTATCCAGTCAGATAGCATGATCTGTTTCCTTTCTCTTTCTCTGCTGCCTCAGATCTCCAGCACTTCTTGCGAAGATTATGTAGCTGCACATGTTCTCCAACCTACTCTCGCTTCCAGCGATCGTATTTCAACCAGAGGCTTCTTCCTAGGATGCACCCTTTCCGACTAACCCACTTTTGAAAGGCTGCTCTTCTAAAGATAAATTCCAAATTCGAAGCTGGCCTCCCCCATCTGGCCTCCCTGAATCTCTTTTATCCCAGCCCTCTCCTTTCCAGAAACATGAATAGTTACCATCTCTGACTCCCTCACTCTCTCCAGATCCTCCAAGTCCTGTAATAATGCTGTGGCTCGGGAGAGTAGGTGGAGCCAGGCTACCTGTGCTGTGCTTATGGAATATACTGAAAGTGTATTTTGGCCCCATGTGCATCTGAATACTTTTTAAGGGTTGTGCCCCAATACCTGTAGATCAGTTTTTTATAACCCTGTCAGTATTCTTTTCAAACTACAGGCAAAAAACAGATGTAAAGATTTTTTTTTATATCCAGACTTTCTAAAGTGATTCTAGAATATAATCTAGTCAAATAAAATATGTTAAAATTTCATGTAAATCTCTCATTTTGGCTTGTAAATTTTGTAATTCAGCTAAAAAATAAAGCCATCTAGCTGTTCCGTAAATATAAAATTAAAGAGAAATTACAAGAAAGGATGTTGAATGTTCCAAATAGGAACCAAAACATTGCCAGAAATGCAACATGGGACTCTATCATAATGGTGTTCCAGAAAGATGACAGAAAAACATGAACAAAACTAATTTTTAAATAAACTAAAGCAAAATCTCAAAATGTGGTGATATTATAATAAAGAAGTTACATGTACACTAAACTTAAAATTTTTAAATAGAAAAAATAGTTGACTTTAAAGAAACTACATATATATTTTTAAAATATGTTACTAAAAACAGATTTGATGTTGAAGATAGGTGTTTAGCATTATATTTAATTTATCAAATATTAATTAGTTGTAAAAAGAAGCTTACCAAGACTTCATAAATGTAACATGCAAATTTTCTACTTCTAATGCAAAACACTACATAATATTTAATATTTTATTTTATTGGTGGCTGTAGGGAATTATGCCAGACCAATAATATTTAAAGCTAGAATTTAGCTCAATCCAATTATATCTATAATTAATATTTAGTGATCACACCTAAAGCTCAATTAATAGAATTAAATGAATATGCAAGAATGATTTTACCTGCAGAAATTTGTGATTCTGGAAAGTGAAGAACCATAGCATCAGGCTGGGGAGATGGCTGATAGTTAAAGGCACTTGTTAGCAAAGCCTGCCAGCCCAGGTTCAATTCCCCAGTGCCCACACAAAACCTGCCAGTCCAGGTTCAATTTCCCAGTGCCCACACAAAGCCAAATGGCAAAGGACAAGGAGCTGAGTAACACATTTAGAAGATTTAAGCATGTCACAGGTGAGCACTTATTGTATGGACTGTCTTCTCCACACACTTGCCTTCAGTTAGATTGGTCATGATGAGAGGCTGTCAGAGGGCTGTCAGGTTGAGCTAGAAGGTGTGATGAGTGGATGCCCAGGAAATTCATGCTGACCAGCTGAGAAAAGTAACAGATCTCAAGATAAAGTCTAGTTCAGCCAGCTTGGGGGCACACAGTTCCTTCAATAGAACCCAAACTCTGCACCAAACTTTTCAGGGCATCAAGAAGGTTTTAAGTGGTCAGATGTCTGTAAAAGATTTATGTAATATTTCAGCTTCCAATATAATATCTAATATAAGAGCATGTAAGGATCAGTTATGACCACAGCCATTCCCAACACACAATAAGGAGCCATGTGAATAGGAGCCGTATTTTCAGCTCTCAAATACAAGAGCAGGTGTGGGGCTCATGGGCTGGTGCTATTGGTGATCTAAAATTGGATACCAATAAATGCACTTCCGTTGAGAAAGAGGACGGCTCACGGCACCCATGCAGGGACTCTCTGACAGTTAGTATGCATCATGACTACAAGGCAGTATCTGGGGTTTGGAGACACTTACTCTACAAGCACTAGGGCTTGAGGAGACCTGAGAGACCACTAAAGGTCCATCCCCAGAACACACATAAACAGCTAGTGTCCGCATCATGTGACTGTTACCTGAGAATTGCCAGAGCATGTGAAACAAAATAAGACAAACAAATCAAAGCAAAAGAAAACAAGAAAGGGCAAGTTCTGAGATGGGTAATATATTCTGGCTCAAAACAAGAAAAAAATGAAGAACCATGGAGGACACCAGTATTCAACTCTGCCACTGCAGATGGCATTGCCTCGGCTCTGGCACATGGGCACATGCATGTGTAGGGTACACACATACCAAAAAAATTAAAAAGCTTTAAATCATGATTCTCAAAATTTAGATGCCATGGAAAGATTTCATTCATTTTAACATTTGGTCTTCATCTGTTACTCTTAAACAGAGAGTAGTATCAATATTTCATAATAATTAACAGTTGTTGAATGTTCCAGAGAAGTGAATGGTATAATGTGCTGTGCTTTATAGAAAAGAAATGTGATATGCTGTTCATGATAGTTGATGTCATAAATAGAATATGTTGGTTTCATTTTGCTTATAAGTATTTTGGTTGCAGTTATTTAATTCAATAAAATATAATGAGGTACCCTTAGCCTTTTGGCAAAACTGACACAGAATTTAATTTGCTCTAGACAGTGAAAGGCACAAAATGTTCCTGGGGAGAATTTTGCAGCTCTGTATAGACAGATATGTAATTTTTTTATGCTCAGGTGACTCTGTTTATTCCTCTTTTCATTCATATTCTTTTTTTAAGTATTTATTGTCCATAATGAGTTACAACATTTAGTGGGCAAACAATGAGTTGTTATCCCCAATTCCCCACTGCCCTCCCCTCCCACCTCAACTGGATAACCTCCTCCATGGGCCGTCTGGATCAGTCCTTGTGACAGGGGACCATGGATAGACTAGTAATCAGCCAGGTTCTCCTGTCCGTACCTCTGGATAGTCTCCCCCATCACGGCTCTCACAATCTTTCCGCCCCCTCTTCCGCATAGTTCCCTGAGTCGTGGTGGATGAGTAATAACTTTGCTTTAAGGTTGTGAGCTTAGGGGTCTTTGTGTCGAAACGTTGGTTTCTGTTCCACTGGCTAATCCTGTGCTGATTTAATGGCTGTGGCTGTGGGCCCCTTGTTCATCTCGTCTTTCTCTGCGGAGTTCTATTTGGATCCTCCATTGTATGGCTGTGGTGGCCCATCTCTTGCCAGAATCTCAGCTATCGGCCTAAGGTTGGTTGGTAGGGTTAGATGTCCCCAGCACTCTCACTGCATCCTGAAAGATACAAACACAATCTCCATCGGTGAGATCAGTGTAGGTTAACAAATATACACAATTTTGGATTACCAGGATTCGATTTTTAGTAGCCTCCCTGTCAATTGGTTCCATAGTGCATCTTGTCTTGGGAACCTAAGAGTACAGGATCCGGTGCCTATTGCTCTGAATCCCAAGTTCCAGACAAGGGGACCCCCTCACTAAGTGGAAAATTGGCCGAATTTGAAAGCTGTTGATTGTCTCCCCCAGGCCCAGGCTCCTCCATTACACAAGTGCTCCTTTCTTGGTTCGCTGCTCACTCCTACTAGGAGGTGTAGTCAGCCTACTCATAACCACCGATTGTGTTTCCTGTCAGTGGTCTCTGTTTACTCCAGCTGTCGTTGATCATTTTCCCATGGAAGCCTGTGCAGTGCCTTCCAGCACTACACTAACTGCCTTCTGGGGGCTGGATACCATTTCGGACATTGAAGGGTTTCTCGATGCTGGTCGATGGCTGTCTGTGGTTTCTTCAGTAACAGGGTTTTGCCTCAGGCCTGGGGAGGGCACTCAAGAGCGTTGACAGAATTCTGTCTTGTTGTTGGATTCTCATGAGTCACTTTGGTCAACAGCTCAGTGAGGGAAGGAACCAGTGGTTGGAACCAGGGGTTGTCAGGCTGGTCTAATTAATCACAGGCTTAAACTCTGTCCCCTACTACTCATGGTCCCTCTTGCCAGGGGAAGCTCACTACTTTCTCAATAGGTTACAGTATGCTCATAAGGATTTTATGTTTTTGAACCTAATATGGTTTACCCTCATGCTTAAGCCATTCCCCTCCCCCATTCCTTACCCCACATTCATAATGTCACACTTCTTTCTGCTAGTCTGCATAAAGAAAACGGTTATCCTGGTTATATACCACATATGAGGGAGAATATGCGACGTTC
>PVHP010049487.1:0-12137 GCA_004024765.1 Zapus hudsonius
TGAATGATTAAGTGATCTGGTCCAAAGTGATGGACATTGGTAATTATAATGTCACTTAGAAGCCATCAAATTTCCAGAAGCATCAGCTCCACAGAAAGCAAGCCATAGTCCTTCCTAAGGAAGAAGACTTCTGAAGCAACTCCAAGACTACTGACTTCACAATCGGCTTAAAGAAGTCTGCATGTAGGAAGCCATAATTGTGAGTTCTTCAAGTTTGCCATTATGTGAAACTTTAAGGAGTGTGCTTTGGTTTGAAACATAGCCCATGAAAAGCCATATGCTGAATATGGTAAAATTGTGGGGCTGGGAAAATGGCTTGGTGGTAAAATGCTTGTCATGAAAATGTGAATACCTAAATTTAGAACCCCAGCACCTAGGCAACATAAAAGCTAGATACTGTAGTATTAGCATTTATATTCCCTGTCTGCCTATGTAGGAACAGGGTGGAAAACAGAAAAGTCACCTAGAAGCTTTCAGGCCACCTAGCTTGGTTTATTTACCAGCGTAGTAAGCAACACAGAAAGTTTGCCACAAATAAGTTGGCTGACAAGGACGGACTCAGGAAGTTTCCTTCTGACTTCCACATGCATGTCATCACATATGTATGCCTAAGATCATGTATGAGAACTCATACAAACACCACAAACACACACACACACACACACACCAAAAACAAAGTGGAGGAGATCTGGAGAAGGACAGAAATATAGGACATACATTCACAAGGCTTCATGGCGATATCCATTTCCAAGTCACTCAGAGAGGGCTGGAACAACAGATCTTTCTTGCACAGCCATCAGAAAGAAATAACTCCTAACAATAACTTGATTTTGGATTCCTACCCTCCATTACTGTGAGACAATCCATTTCTGTTCTTTAAGCATCCCACTGGTCTTAATAGAAGAATTGTTTCACTTGTTAAATTTGTAATTATTTAGTAGTGAATGAATTCATAGGGCTTATAACAATGGAGCACATATTCCCAGCTCAAAAAGACTATGCATACTTGGTCAGTAAAGGAAATTAAGAACCAACTCTGTATGAGCCAGGATTTCAGAGTGACCCTTGGATAAAGCTCAACAACCCATTTTAAAAATGAATCTTTGCAGATTGCTGTCACATTTTCTTGTTTCTACATTATTTATGGCTTTTTTCCATGCTATAGTGACAAAAATAAGTCATTGTAACAGAGACTGTGTGATTGAAAAAGCCAGAAATATTTGCTTTCTGGATCACAGACACCAGCTACCTCACCTTGTCATCAAGACAGTGCTGCCTCAGGTCCTGCCTATGGAGGGTAGGCAAATCACAGCAGTAAATGGTCTATTCTGGACACAAAATCACAAGGATCCAGGAATGAAGCCACTCGGTACTTCCTCAGAATAGGTCTGAAAACTATGGATAAAGAGTAGGAAATTGAGATAATGCATTCCTTTTTTTCTTTTATTAATATGTAGAGCCTCATTCATGTCTTCCTCCTCTACATAAAACTGAGGTAAATCCAATGGAAGGCAATTTCCAAGAGGAAAAGAAGAAAACACATTAACAGAAAGACTTGACAATGATGCCTTGGAGGGTCAGTCAGAGTATTGAAAGAGTTATATGACTTAATTAACATTTTGGGGCCCATTAAAATGCTATGTGTTAATTAGTTGAAGCTTACTTTAAAAGGAAAATATAGATGCTCTGTAACTTTGGCAAAAAGGCCATTGAATTGAGGGTAAACATCAAGAGAAACATTGGGAAATGGTACAGACATTATGACCTCATTGGCGAGTGTTAATTCAAACAATGAGATATTTCAAAGCCATCATCTATAAATAAATATTTGAGGGCTAGGGGGATGACTAGCTAGTTAAAAACTTCCTTGTAAAATATTTGAAGAGAATATCAAACTCTAAATACACTCAAACAAAGAAAAGCTATCACCAGACAAGAAGTATAGAGAACAGCATCTTATACAGTTAATACTGACTATTTTTGGAAGAAAAGAATAAGAGTACTTCAGAAAGGGGACTCTCCCTAGACCGAGAACATAAAATATTAAACAAGCCACCTAACAAACTGTATAAGATGTCAATTTATGAAAGACCAGATGAAGGACATATGTGAAGACATGGACTCTGTAAGCAGAAATTGCCTCAGTCAAGATTGATGAAATGACAATGATTAACAATCAATATGACAACTGAGGATGAGAATCATGGGGAATGGCTGACTAGAGGTGGAGCAAATATCCTAACCAAGAGGATCTGGCTGACACCAATAAGGAAAGATGCACAGGAACTCATGGAATCTATAAGGAATCCTACAAAATTAAAGTTTCTAAGACTCAAGGCTAATGCTCACTGTGACCTTAGGATAAAATGGCACAGAATGAACTTTGTCCTTCCAAAAGGAAGAAAGTAAGGGTGTCATGGTGTGATCCAGGTGTCCCCCACAAACAAATGAATGTGTTCTGATTGATTCATCTTCAGCTGATGGCAGTTTGGGTTTTACAACCTCACTGGAGCTGCTTTGTCCAGGTTGGGTTTATGAGGATTATAAACCAGCTTCCCCTTGCCAGTGTTTGGCATACCTCCATGCCATTGTTTGCAGTGCTGTGGTAGAGGTGATGTCCACCCTTCTGCTCATGCCATCGTTTTCCCTGCCAGGATGAAGTCTCCCCTCAAGTCCATAACCCAAATAAACCCATTCCTCCACAAGCCGCTTTGCTTGGGTTCTTTCTGTACAGCAACAGAGAAAGTTGAATACAACAAAGGGTAATGGAATAGATGGGAAAGACTGCCCCAAATCCAGACCAAAAGTCAGGAAGAGAAATGCCAAGTGCTATACAGTTTAAGCTAGTTATGATTTCACACACCAACTATTCCAGCCTTTGGGGATCTGAGAGAGAATTGACACTTTCATGGCAGATTGGGCTGCATAGTGAGACGCTACCAAAAAGACATGCAAAAAAGGAAAAGAAAGAAGTCTGTGGTGTGTAGCTCTATGATCAGCAACCAGGGCAAGCAGTGTCGTGATGTCATGATGTGAGCTCCCCAGAGGTCACGTGGCCTCTCTCTTGAGCTGGCTCTGCTCACTGCCAGCAGCTCTTCTTGACAAACATTCCATATTTCTAGAAACTCTAACTTTCTGAGGCATTACCCTCTCGGAGATATCCCTCAGTGACAAGGAACCTCTCTTGCATTGTCTAGCCCTCTAGGCTTTCCTTGGACATCTGGGTGGAAGCTTCCACAGCCATGTAACTCTTGCATTTCACATGTCTGCAAAATCAGCATCACATAAATGCTACCAAGTTCTACCATCAACTCAAGCAGAAGCTGCCTCCCTGTACACCTTCACCACCCTTGGACCATGGCTGCAGTGATGTACCTCTGAGATCCTGGGAAAACACTTCCTGCATGAGCAGGGTACCCTATCAGCCCTCCTTTCCAAAGGAAAGATGTTAAAGGGTTGATGCTTTCACCCCTTTGGCCCTGTAATGAGTATATTTGCTGTTCCTGGGATATCTTCTAGGTAGCTTTCTAATTGCCCGAGTCTATAATATTGGCTTCCCCTTAAGGATGCTAATCTCTTTAACTGCTGTACTTCCCTCCAACTCTCCACATGCTCTTCTCTGGGAAAGCTGCAAAATTCTTAGGTTTTCACTCCGCTTTGCAATCATAATTGTCACCACACGCTGGCTAAAAGTAGCCAGCAATAACCATATTGCAGTGAGAATTCCAAATTCCCTCCACTGAAGTTTCAACTGAAATTATGAGTAACATTGGCACCTCTTTCATTGTGTCTAGTTTAAAAGATGCCAATAAGGGTGGGAGAGATAGTTAAGGTGCTTGTCTGAAAAGCCAAATGATTTGGGTTTGATTCCCCAGTACCCAAGTAAACCCAGATGCACAAAGTGGTGCATACATCTGGAGTTCATTTGCAGTGGCTTGAAACCCTGTTACAGCCATTTTATCTCTCCATTTTTGGACTTAGTTTAAGGCACATGAATTGCTTAAGTGCTGCAGATAAGTCTAAGCTATAAGATAGAGAAATCAACAATGTCCCTGTTTATTTCAATGAGGAGTAGTTATAGAGAATGGCCATTACCTTTTTATGTATTAACACTATTCTCGTGTGTGTGAATGAGTTTTAAAGTTCATAACTCCAATAGATCTACTTCAGATATTTAACCATTTAATTTTCTAAAAGTCCCCCCATCTAAAATACTGAGAAATTCAGTGATAAAACTTGCCTAGACTCGGGTAACCTAATACAATTGAGATTAGGCATGGCATTCCCCTTAAAATATGTTTACAACTCTTGCAATTATTGCCATTGGCTATTTATGGTTGGGAAGAGTTGCTAATTAAGATTTCTTCCTGTAGCACAAAACTGTGAGAGTTCTCCACATTTGCCTCTGCAGTTTTAAGCTTTTTAAAAAAAATATTAATACAAAAGGTTAATTACTTTTCAGAGAACCCGATGTTTTCTGTGGGAGTATCTGCAAGTTATTTATTATCCTTCTTGGAGTTAATTATGTTAATTGTTTGTGCTGGTTTAACAATGCCAAATGAAAGAGTATTAATTAAGTCAATAAGCACATTTTGATATTTTCTTCTGTTTCAGTTGATTTATCTTTAGTGAATAAGGATGAAAATGCCATCTATTTCTTGGGAAATTCTCTTGGCCTCCAACCAAAACTGGTAAAAACGTACCTGGAAGAAGAGCTTGACAAGTGGGCCAAGATGTAAGTATTCTTTTAAAAGGTATAATTCTACCAATGACAGGAGAATTTTAAAACGTACATGAAGTTGTCTCATTTTGGAGAGGTATGAATTTTATCACAGCCTTAGAGAATCAAGCTTTACCATGCTATAATATTGTGATAAATTATTTTATAATTGAGGATCAAGATAAGTTCCAATGACAAGCTTAAACTGAGAAGTAGTTATTTTTCTTGACAACCTCTGTAAAGTTATAGAAAATATCATGGCCACCCCATTTTCTCCTCTCAAAAACCCTTCCTTTTTTCTAAACAATATCTCTTGTATTTTGATGTCAGCTCATTCTCTTTCCCATATCAACACCTCTACGTCATATACCACTATTGTTTTCTTATTTAATGACTAAGAAAGGAGTTAATGTCTGATATATATATATATATATATATATATATATATATATCAGTTTTTATGTTTAGTTCTTGACTGAACTAACAAATATGGAACCATGCATTTCTTCAATTTAGACATAAAAGTTATGTAGATGAGGGAACAGCATACTTAATAAATTATAGAAACTTTTCTCATTCTTGCATCAATTTGAGAACTTTCATTGTTAACCAAGAAATTACGAACTTTGCAGAGCGACCTCACAGTCCTGGCAGTATTCATTAGGATAGTCACTGTGAGCTAAAGAGCAGACTTGGTTCCAAGAATAAACAATCAGTAGAACAGAGATCAAAAGCTCCAGAAACCTTTGTATCTATGAGAAGCAAGTGTCCTGCCTCCAACATTCTTATTTGATCTGTTTTCCTCTTTCTGAAATTTTGTGTAAAGGCTTCCAGGTGTGGCTCTTTTTCATATTGATTTTTCAACTTCAAATGATCAGGAAACATTGTTTGAAATCCTTTAGATCATTAAAATATTTGAATGCTGTAAATTTACAAAACAATAAAAAATTCCAAACACTTAACAACTAATCCTAATTTCAACCTTTCTCTAATACCTTGGAAAGACAAAAGACACCTAAAATTAGGTTATTCTCCTAACAATATGAAACAAATGAAAACATGTCCCTACAACACCTACTCAAGAGGCTATAGTTTGAGGTCAAAGAACAGGTACCCAAGCCCAGTTAGGAAGCAGTATCTAGTGTTCTAAAAACCATAACTCTTATTCAGCTGTTATATTTCCAATAGTAACTGGAAGAGAAGACTTCAAAAGCTTCAAGCACATGGGAATGATAAGGAGAAAAAAGCATAATTACCCTGAGTTGATAAGTACATAATACATACTTTTGTCAAAACATCATAAGGTACCTGTCCATATATACAGTGATTGGTGTAAATGAAAAGTTTTTAAGTTTTAAGGAAATAAGCATGCTTCTTTAGAAGTAGTGACATTTTGGAAGAGATAAATCAGGTGGTTGAGAGGCCTGGTTTACAGTGGATAAGGGCCCGGGTAGAATGAGGTGAAGGATTAGTAGTCAGAGGGCAAAGGTACACTGAGGCACAGAGGAGAAGAGGTGCTCCTGTAAGAAGCCCTCATAGGTAGGGAGCCTGTTCAGCTAAGCTCTAATGAAGCATGTTCCTCAGTATCTCCATCGTTCTTGGGAAGAGAAGCTATATGTGAGTCACCCAGCTTATTGTCTCCTCAACAACCTTGAATTCTATTTCTTTAGTAGTATTGTTAGTTCAGTCAAGAATTAAACATAAAAACCGATATATATATATATATATATATATATATATATATATATATATATTCAGACAACTTCTTTCTTAGTCATTAAATAAGATAACAATGGGGATATATATCTTAGAGGTGTTGATATGGGAGAGAGACATCACAATACAAGAGATACTAGTTGGAAAAAATGAGGGGGTTTTGAGAGGAGAAAATGGGGTGCTCATGATATTTTATATATTTCCTGGCTCTTGTGCATAGTAGCTCAATAAATATGGATGCCAACATATCTCTGGGTAGGATAGAGTCTTTTTGGAATGGGATATCTGGGTAGTGTGGTAGTTCTACTTTGAAAATATTTTATTTATTTTCTACAAGGAGAGAGAGAGAGAGAGAGAGAGAGAGAGAGAGAGAGAGAGAGAGAGAGAGAGAGAGAGAGAGAGAGAGAGAAAGGGGTGTTGTTGCTGAAGAGGGCGATGAATCTGGGTATTCTCCCTTACCATGGCTGTAACATTCTTTCCACCCCCTCTTCTTCCCTGAGTCATGGTGGGGGAGTTTTAAGTCTGCTTTACTGTTCAGATCTTAAGAGTCTCTGGATTTCTGCTTGGATGGTGTTGGGTGTCCTTGGTGTCTGTCTCCATTGTCCTTTCCCAGGTTATCTGACTTGCCTGGAGGTAGGTCTCTTGTTTATCTCATCACTTTCTCATAGGCATCATTTGGGCCCTAATATGATAGGCTTTGCTACTTATATTAGAGGAAAATCAAAGATAGAGGTACCCTGAGAATTCTTTTTAAATGCTGGGCTTCCAAAGCTTAGAAATATTTAAGGAGGGCTGGAGAGATGGCTCAGCGGGTAAGGCACTTGCCTCCAGTGCCTAAGGCCCCGGGTTCAATTCCCCAGGACCCACATAAGCCAGAACCACAAGGCAGTGGCCCTGGTGTGCTTGCTCTCTCTCTCTCTCTCTCTCTCTCTCTCTCTCTCTCTCTCTCTCCTTGAAAATGAATAAATAAAATATTAAAAAAAGAAATATTTAAGGAACTACCAAAGTCTTTTTTCCTACTGTAACAAAATACCTGAGAATAGATGACTCATAAATAAAAGCAACTTATTTTCCCACAATTCTACACTATCAAGGCATTTGCAGATTTGGAATCTCTTGGAGGCTCTGCTCTTCTTCCAAATGCTGATTCTTGCTGTGCCCACAGATTGTAAATGGTGCAAGGACCCTCACCCCACATCATGTTTTCATTAAGCCTTTGCCCTCATGACTTAAATCACTTCATAATGGCCTCACCTCTTCATACTATCTCTGCGAAGATTAAATTCTACCACTGAGGAATTAGCAGTGCTCAAATTGTTTCTTCTATAATTTCCAATTATTTAAGAAGGCTAAATTGTAAAAATGCAGTTCAATTAAGAGCTCTAACCTCAGTATTTGTTTAAAAATTATTATCATAATTTTGCAATTTTTGTTTTCATCTATGAGTTTTCTAAAGTTAATTAATGACACGTTGAAGAACATATCAATATATTTGTTTTGTGAAATTAGTGCATTTAAATCATTTCAATGTTTTGCAATAGAATTTTTTTTTTAGTATTTGGACATTTGACATGTATTAGGAGACAAAGGTGGGCATGGTACCACATACCTGTAATTGTAGCTCTCATGAGGCTGAGGCAGAATTATGAGTTTAAGTCCAGCCTTAGCTATATAGCAAGACTATGTTTAAAAGAATCAAGAAGAAAATATGATAATAAGATGAAGCAATAATAACTTCAACCCTACAGGTACATGGGAAGGGTAGGCTATAAGTTTAAAGGATTTGAGAGAAATATTTTTTATTGAATATCTACTAATGGACCTAGATAGTTTAAAGGAGAATACCATGGTATAATAGTCATAATGGTAAAGTTCAGCAAGAATGCAAAGTAGCATCAACAATTAAAAACACATTCTAAATTGAGAAATGAGTATCACATCCCCAAGGAAGAACCACAATATTTTAAGTTATCAGCACTGTCACCTCTTGATAAATGGTGTCCTCTCTTTTTCCCAGGTGTCTTCACAGGAAGTTTTGTAAGATGAGTGACTGCTGAGGTAGAACTATAGAGAGAAGAAGGTAGCCCAATGAATTACATGCCAGGGACAAACCAGCTGGCTGACAGGCAATGACTTTATAGCAATGCATATGCAGAGAGGGTATTGATAAGGCAGACAGAGATGTACCCAGCAGAAGGGACCTACAGTAGCCGTTTCTTCCTTTAAAGACAAAGGGAGCACATGCATAAGACAGTGAAGATTCTCAGCACTGTGGTTAGCTAGTCTGCAATTGAGTTATGGGGAAAAGTTTTGATATCATTAAGGAAGAGTGTGGAAATTGATTTATTTACTTATTGGGGGGAAGCTTTCTAAAAGTAGGGCCACTTTTCATTTTGGAGGATGGTTAAAATATGGCTCCATTTTCAAGAGGATCTAAGTTTCTATTAACTTCTTAATTAGATTTTATATCCTGCAATCTAATTTCATGAGCAAATACTGCTCATAGACATCTCACAAAACACCTCAGTCATGGCCTTGATTGATGCTGTGGTAATGAGTTAACCCTTCATGCCTTCTTTTTCTTCCCCAACATTTGTAAAAGACTCCAGCAATGCTATCACTGTTTTCAACAGCTTTGAATGGCACACTCCAGCATTTTTCTTAGCTCTAATACATATGTTTATAACTGCACTTTAATCTGCATCAACTCTTCCTAATGACAGGCCACTTTACTTTGTGTTTATTTGGATAACACTTTCTAAATACATTTCACTACCCCAGGCTACTAGGCTGACAAAATGAGGAAGCAGACTTTTGGTGTGTGATATTTTAAAGGGAAGGAGTTGCCAAAAGCATTACAGGAAGAAACATATCCTTAAAGATTATTACCATGGTGTCTACCAGAGTGAGAAGTAGGTGGCATAATATTCTAAGATATAAATTCTCTGAGGCAGAACATAGAATTTTACTACCTAAATGT
Organism: Zapus hudsonius; assembly: GCA_004024765.1. Classification (NCBI taxonomy): domain Eukaryota; kingdom Metazoa; phylum Chordata; class Mammalia; order Rodentia; family Dipodidae; genus Zapus; species Zapus hudsonius. The sequence continues at coordinate 9,417 of PVHP010049487.1, forward strand.
AATAAGATGGATTGTGCTATCAGCAAAGGCCATGGAGCTCTGTGTGATTAAAATAAAAAAGGATCCAAGTATCTCCTTTTAACTACCATTTAATGATAATGATTTTTGTCTTTAGCATTTATATTGGGAGTCACGAAAGAGGCAAGCTGCAGGCTATCTAATAATAACATGAATAATAATAACTAGCGGTTGCCCTTTGCTTTCCCTCCTTCTTAAGTCTATGTTTATTCTCACAGAAAGTCCCATTGCTTCCTTCATCTTAGTTTATGTGGTAATGGAAATATTAGTTTAAAATTTGTGTTATGCACCACATGCTGATGGAGGAGGATTTGAGCATTAGATTTACACTAGGAGTGATGAGTCAGCAAAGGGGTGCTAGGCATCCATCCATAAATAAGGTATGTTACCTTATTTATTTTCCTGGCAACGTTTTAACACGCTCATTGTCACCCATTTTTATTTTACAAATGTGGAGAATTAGTCCCTCTGCACTTTAAATAAATGTGGTCTCCCAGCCATAGTAGAGACACAGAGTTGGCTCCTATTAGAATCTGATAGAAGAAGCTAAATGTTATGCATTCAGAATCTTCTTAGTAGTACTGAGTTGCATGGATGAGAGGATTTGCACCCTGAAAAAGCAGAAAGGCTGAGGAGCAGGCCTTCTGCCTCCCCATCCCTCTGACAGCATGTCCCAGATCAGCCCTGCCAGATGACTGACTTCCAGTGGGTGGATTTAAAGCCAGCCTTCCATTAGATTAGAAAAAATACACGTGGAATCCTTTCTTCCTAGTCTACAAGATTTGGATCAAAAACAATCTAATTCTGAGCTGCAAAAGTTATACGTGTATAACAATACTCAAGACACTTCTCCATATACTTTGATTTAATTCCTTTCATCTTGTTCAAGTGTATTAGTATTCCTCATTTGATGGAAATTTCTGGAGACTGAAGTACTCATATATTTTGTTTTTTTTCATTATGCCTCCTGGGATATTTACTAGAATAATAAAATTACACTGGAACATGATTAATCAATTGCTAAAATTTAGGTCAAGGTGTAGTGAAAAATTGCTACTAAATTGTATTATTTGCATAAAATGTTATCATGAGCATAGACATTTTATATACTTCTATTTCACTGACAGATTGTAGCTATACTTTAAAATTCAATTTGCAGTTACTTTGGTTTCTAGCTCCCAAAAATATCTGTATGATTTAGTATCGATAAGACTGTATGCGACATCGAGAGTGTTCCAGTCATCTTGGGAATAACAAAATAAAAAGACAAGTAAAAGGTGACATTGCAAGATAATGGTTTTAAAATCATATCCTTGGATACAATGATTTAAACATTATCAATGTCGCTGGACTTGTTGCTTTTCTCATCACTGTTTCCAGCTACATGACAAGAAACAACATGGGGAGGAAGAATATGCTATGACTCAAGGTTTGGCAGTGAGAGCAGCTCTTGGCTCTGGTAGCTGGATCTTGAGAGGGCTTCTTTATGTCTGTGCACATGAGGTCAAGAGATGGGACAGGTAGTGAGCCAGGCTATAATCCTCAAGGTCTGCCCCAGGGCCTGGGTTCCTCTGGCTAGACTCACAGCCTGTCTAAGCAGGGCTATCAGACTGGGACTGGCCGTTCCAAAATGTGAACCTGTGTAGGATGCTATATGTCTCTACCATAACAGCCCACATAGAAGTGTCATCCATCTAAAGTGGATATTTGAAGAGAAAACACTGGCATGCATGCATGTGCTCACACACACTAGCACACACACACACACACACACACACACACACACACGCACACACACATGCACACACAACTAAGAGATGTTTATGTCCTGTTTTCAATTTCAGGGGAGCCTATGGTCATGATGTTGGGAAACGTCCTTGGATTACAGGAGATGAAAGTATTGTAGGACTTATGAAGGACATTGTAGGTAAGTACAAAATATGTTATTTTTTTTCCTCAAGAGGTTAATGAAGTTATCACTTAGATATAAATCTAAGTGATAAAGACAAAATACTAATGAATAATACATAGATTTTTCTTTTGGGAGCCATTAATAGTGAAGGGTAAGTGTACATTTATTTTATTTTTTATTCAAATATTCTTTTTTTATTGTCCATAATGAGTTACATTATTTAATGGGCAAACAATGAGTTGTTATCCCCAGTCCCCCAATCCCCCTCTTCCCCATCCCCAATCAGCTGGAAATCCTCCTCCGTGGGCCGTCTGGATCAGTCTTTGTGGTAGGGGACCATGGATAGCCCAGTCTTCAGCCGGGTTCTCCTGACCCAAGTGTGTTGTTACTGAGAGTTGCCAAGTCTCTGATTGTCTCCCCCACCATGGCTCTCACAATCTTTCCGCCCCGTCTTCGGCTCAGTTCCCTGAGCCGTGGTAGGTGAGTATTTTTTTTATTTTATTTTTTAAAATTTATTTATTTATTTTTCTTTATTGTTCATAATGAGTTACATTGTTTAGTGGGCCAAGCATGAGTTGCTATCCCCAATTCCTCATTTCCCCCCTTCCCCATCCCCAGTCAGCTGGATATCCTCCTCCGTGGGCCTTCTGGATCAGTCTTTGTGGTAGGGGTCCATGGATAGCCCAGTCTTCAGCCGGGTTCTCATGACCCAAGTGTGTAGTTACTGAGGGTTGCCAAGTCTCTGCTATTCTCCGCCACCACGGCTCTCACAATCTTTCCGCCCCCTCTTC
>PVHP010049488.1:0-12130 GCA_004024765.1 Zapus hudsonius
TGAACATATTGTGTTTATATCTTGAATGATTATTAGTTTGTGGGGGCCAGGGGCGGACTGTCATGGTTTGATACAGGTGTCCCCCACAAACAATTGAATGTGTTCTGATAGATCGATCCTCAGCTGATGGCAGTTTGGATTTTACAACCTCGATGGAGCTGTGTTGTCAGGGGCGGGCTTATGGGGTTATAAGCCAGCTCCCCCTTGCCAGTATTTGGCACACTTTCCTGCCGCTGTTTGCAGTGCTGTGGCAGAGGTGATGTCCAGCCCTCTGCTCATGCCATCATTTTCCCTGCCAGAATGGAGTCTCCCCTTGAATCCGTAAGCCAAATAAACCCATTCCTCTACAAGCCGTTTTTGCTTGGGTTCTTCCTGCGCAGCAACTAGAAAGCTGACCCCAACACAGTGACAGAGAGAAAGAGAGAGAGAATGGGTACACTGGGGTCTCTAGCCAGTGCAAGCAAACTCCAGATGCATGCACCACTATGCATCTGGCTTTAGTGGGTACTGGGGAATCGAACTCAGGTCATTAGGTTTTGCAGGCAAGCACCTTAACTGTTGAGCCATCTCTCCAGCCCAGAATGTATATTCTTTTAACTAACAACAAATTAAAAAATCTTTTAATAAGATGAGTGATCCAAAATCAAAAGTCCTAAATGTCTGTCTTTTAAGGAAATGGTGGCACGTTAGCTTCTAAGCAGACGTTAACTGTCCCAGTGTTCTCTAACTATGCACACAGATAGGTCACAGGGACCAAGTGGCTTGTGACTTTCAGAGAAGCGCTCCAACAGATAATAATAAGAGCATGTAGCTAAAAGGATTACTCTCATAAAAAAGATATTAAACTGCCTGGTAGGTCCAGGGAATGTATTTATAAAACGTGAGACTAAAATGATAGCCAACATATTAAAAAAAGTCCTTTAATTTTTTTTTTTAGTTAAACTGACACTAAAATTTTTTTACAGATGACACAAAAATACAAACAGCCACATGTGGACCAAATAGCCTTTCTATTGTATGTATATAGATGTGTGACAGAACAGGTCAAAATCATAAGTCAGGTATGTGGAAGAGAGGGGCTTATAGTATAATCTAGAAAAAAATTCTATCAGGAAATCGCTAAGTTACAGATTGCTAGAAAGAGTTTGAAAGCAACCCCCCCCAAGGGCCCAGCACAGGCCATGAAGCCTGTCATTCACACATTTGTCCTTTGTAGGCTTCCATATCCTGGATGGAGACAAGGTACTGCATCTGGATGGGCTAGGCAGTCAGTGTACAAAATTCATGGCCCTAACATGGACATTTGGAGGCCAAATGTTCCAAGCTGGGCTGTTACACAGACAAGTTATATGGCTTTATGAATATCTCCTTTCATTTTGGGGTGAAAAATGACAGTTCCACAGTTCTTGATAAAATACAATTAAAGGACTAAGAAAATGCTCAGGTAAAGCTCTTTCAAAATGCAAGCTGGATGCATATGCTGGTTTCCATTTTATAGCTCACCAAAGAATACATTTGTGTAATGTGCTTTTTAAAAAAGATACAAATTCAAAATTAATTGATTGCCAGGCATATTAGTATATAGCACAGCCTAGGGTATCCACTAAGTATCCACTAAGCAGAGTATAACAAGAGAAAATTGAAAACACGCGTGCTTTTGAGGCATTCATGTTATCACATAGAATGTGGGTTATGCAGCTTAAACCATGAAGACAACACACGAGAGCTGATTTTACTGGTCTTTATTACCGATTGTGCTTTTTTCCTATCATAACTATATTATTTAATTTGTCCTGGTTTTCATGCTGCTGAATCTAATTTCTTTTTCAAAATACTCCCTAGGGCTAGAGAAGTGGCTCAGTGGTTAAAAGCACTTGCTTGCAAAGCCTGAAAGTCTGGGTATGATTCCCAGGTACCCATGTAAAGCCAGATACACAAAGGGACGCATGCATCTGGATTTCTAGGTGCCTTGGTACACTCATTCTCTCTCTCCCTCTCTTCATCTCTCAAATAAATCAATAAAATATTAAGAATATTCACTGGTCAATCACAGAATGAGGTCTTATAAATTAGAAGCTCCAAGCACATTTGGTAATCCAGTTATTTGAAGGACATAACATCCTACAATGAACTAACTATTGGTAAGGATGACTTAATTAACTAAACTGATTTCTCTCCAAACTTGAAAGACATGTGTATATAAGTACTGTAAGTGTGTAATTCAATTTCCTGTCATTTATACAGTGACTAGAAGAAGTTACTCTGCAAGGAAAAGAAACGACCAAAAAACACTCCTCTCTAAAAACAAAAACAAAAACAAAACAAAAAAAAGAAAAGAAAACAAAGAAAAAGCACTATTTGGCAAAGCACTATTTGGTAAAGAAGGGATTAAGGCAAACTCTAGAATTTCTTCAAACATAGCCTGGCATTTTTGTTTGTTACATTTATATATATATATATATATATATATATATATGTATATATATATTTGGTTTTTTCCAAGGTAGGGTCTCACTCTAGACCAGGCTGCCATTGAACTCACAGAGATCCTCTCAACTCTGCCTCCCAAGGGCTGGAATTAAAGATTTGTGCCACCATGCCGGGCTTGTTTGTGACATTTTTATATCTTACTTTATATCTTGTTAATCTAATAGCAAACCCTGAAACCCTTGATCACGTGACAAGTCTTCTGCCCCTTCCCTGGTGACTAACAGCAAGGCCAGGCAGGTGTGAGCCATGAGACAGCCTCCCTCCAAGCCACATGCTACCTGTCACGTGGATAGGAGTAGCCCAGGGTGAATGGACTACTGTACCACTGAGAACCTGGGTAGTGTAGAGTATATTTATTTTTGGATTCATATAGAGGGCAATAAATATACATTGGTATAATAAACATTGAAGGGTTACCGAAGAAGATATCCAGTAGAGAAAGAAAGCATAGAGAGTTGATGATAAATTGAAATATTCAGCCTGGGGCTTTTTATTTTCTCATAAATCTCAATTGTCCATCATATGGATGGCAGAAATAAGTTCTACAAGGGTTGAAATTTGCAGGGAAGTTTCCTATAATACCTTATTCATTGTTTCTCAGAGAATTGTCATTTCTCATCAGTTATGGATTTTTTACCATTGTAATGAGCCTTCTGGGTTAGAGATGAGAGATGGGATTGTGTGCTCACGGGACAGGCAAAGGCAGGTCCCTACTAGTAATAATTTGGCATGAGTTAGCTGATCATGTCAGCCAATCTATAGCTAGAAGAGCTGGTGAGTGGGAGGGGACATAGGAGAGGCCAATAGTCCATTTAATTAATTAATATTAATATTTTTAAAATTAATATTAAAAAATAAAGCTAGGGCTGGAGAGATGGCACAGCAGTGTAGGCGCTGGCCTGTGAAGCCTAAATGAACCAAGTTCGATTCCCCAGTACTCATGTAAAGCCAGATGCACAAAGTGGTGCATGCGTCTGGAGTTCATTTGTATTTGAATTTTGATGGCTTAATGTTTTTAGGGGTGAAAGGGAAAGATGTGTCTAATACCAACACTTAAAATATTAGAATCAAACGCACGATGCATTAGACCTTTGTTTCAGTCTGACAAGTTATTTCAGCACACACTCAGAAGCCAAGATATTATGAAAAAAGGGTCCTATGTACATATTTTGTTGAGGAAAATCATTAAAAGTTTAAAAATCCTATAATTACTGCCTTAAAAAGTCCACTCTGAGTCTCCCTCCTGCTGCCCACCAGGGTATTCCCACTCAAAGGTTTTGTAAGCAAACCTTAAACAATTTTTAAATTATTTTCATAATTCTATATCAAATCATTTGCATATTTTTTAACTAAACTTTAACCTGACTATTCTACTTTTGAAATAAATTTTCCAGAAAATATGAATGGCTATTGTTAAGAATAAAGCAAAGAGCTGGAGAGATGGCTCAGAGGTGAAAGGCACTTGCTTGCACAGCCTGTCAACCTGGGTTCAATTCCCCAGCACCTATGGAAAGACAGATGCACAAAGTGACACATGCATCTGGAGTTCATTTGCAGAGTTAAGGGGTCCTGTCTCACCCATTCCCTTTCTCTCTTTCTCTCTGCTTACAAGTAAAGCCTAAATGAACTGAGTTCAACTCAGCAGTACCCAGGTAAAGCCAGATGTACAAAGTGGCGCATGCATCTGGAGTTCATTTGCAGCAGCTAGAGGCCCTGGTGCACCCATTTTCTCTCTGTCTGTCTGTCTGTCTCTCTCTCTCTGCTTGTAAATAAATAAAAATAAAAATAAAGCTAAAGAAATCAGACATGTACATTTAATGCATATAAGGAAAAGTTATCACGATATTTAGGTTTTAAATAAATATTTCCAAGCCATAGTCAGTATAATTTTCAAAAACTTTTTTGTTTTAAAAAAAACCAAAATTTTCTATCAGCTTACTAACTTATATTTATATTCTAAAGTCATTCCAAATGGAACACCTCCTGTAAGGCAAGTCCCCACACTAATTCATGATTCATTATCTAAACTTTAATTGGCACAGCTCCTGAAATTCGGGGCCCAGATGGAAAGCAAAGAGTCCTAATAGGTTGAAGGTGAAAAGGCAGCAGCGGATGAAGTGAGCCAGAAACCCATCAACACACAGTGCTTAGCAACCTGGGCACCATGTCCCCAGAGACCTCCAGCACGCTACGTTATCAGCTTCACTGGTCTTGCTATCACGTAACAAGACTATAAATTATTTCTCAGCCTGTGAGGCAAAGATTCAGATGAAAAACATCAACACACCAAAAGCGGATTTCCACAATTAAAAATGGAATCGGCTGTTAATCATGGAAAAGCTGCAACCTACAGGTTACCATGACAACCCGATGCGATCTGTTCCATTTTTACACATCGCCTCGGATGTCCGTCTTTCATCTCCACCAGCTTGAGTGTGACTAGCGCTAGCAGAATGGGTACCTCTTCACTGCTGTGAGCATCGCAGGGGTCATCCTCCAACTGGGTGTCGTTCCTGGCCACACTGCCACCCTCTTTCAGATCGAAATCAAACGGGCACTCCTCTGGGGACATGGTCTGAGTCTTCCCGCGAGGCGCTGATTTGGGTCTAGACGAAAACGTAAAAATGTCCTTGGAGGTCACCTGGGTGTCCTCTGTCCTGTCCAGCTCACTGTCCTGGCTGCTTTCTGGCCACAGGTGTGACATGGCACCCGAGTCCTCATCCAGGAGCAGGGTCTCACCGCCAGAGGCCGGGTGGAGGGTCACCTCTTGGTTTTCAGGAAATATCCACTCATCTGACATTTGGGAGAGATGACAAAAATCAGTCATGTTTTTTAAACATGCGACTTTAGGCAGGTAGTTAGGTTGAAGCAGCTGATTATGAAATGGAGATTTATTAAACCAAGCCAAGGGAGACGATTTATCCACCATGTAGTGGTTTGCTCAACACGTAACCCCAGATCAGTACCCACAGCTCGGGCACATCCTCCTCGTTTGACTGGTGACACTGGCCAGGAAACTTATAAGCCAGAAATAATTCTTTATGGCACTAGCTCTTTAATTTGACACTGCAGAGGGGGAAATTGTCCAAATTTAAAACGATTTGAGTTACTGATATCTTCTTTTTATAGCAGCAAAACACATATAATACTTACAAAGCCTTTGTGTGTGTGTGTGTGTGTGTGTGTGTGTGTACACGTACACAGAGGCCAGAGGTTATTCTTTTATTGCTTTAGAGATAGGCTCTCACACCTAGGAATCACTGGTTAGCCTACGCCAGCAGGCCCTAGAAATCCTTCTGTCTCCACTTCCATGGCAAGAGTATTCTAGTGTATGTCATCACACCCAGATTTTATGTGGACCCTGAAGACCTGAACCCAGGTCCTCATGCTTGTAAAGCAAACACTTTACCTGCTGAGCCATCTCCCTAGCTTCTTTAAATAAAATATCTGGCCATTGTTTGGGTTAGACATGAAAGAAACCATGTAAAGGTCCTGTGGACTGAAACAGGGCAATTCTCAGACTAAACATTCAGGGCATTTGGAGAGATAACTAAATTCAAAATTGTTCATCTGAGCGATGGATGCTTTATGTTGAAGTATGCTTTCATATTTAATTTTAAGAGATGTTTTGATATGAGATCTCTTGTGGGGCTGGAGATGTGGTTCAGCAGTTAAAGGTACTTGCTTGCAAAATCTGAAGGACTGGGTTTGATTCCCTAGTACCCACCTAAAGCCACATGCACAAAGTGGTGCATGCATCTGGAGTTCGTTTGCAGTGGCAGGAGGCCCTGGTGTGTCTATTCTCTCTCTCTCTCTCTAAATAAAGAATTATTTTAAAAAGATCTTTTTGTGTATTATTTCACATCTTTAAAAATTCTGTATGCAGCACTGTGGAAGAGCAGGTAGAAAGAATCTAAGAGCCCATAAAAATACTGATATGAGGCTGGGCGTGGTGGTGCACACCTTTAATCCCAGCACTCTGGAGGCAGAGATAGGAGGATCACCAGGAGTTCAAGGCCACCCTGAGATTACATAGTGAATTCCAGGTCAGCCTGGGCTAGAGGGAGACCCTACTTCAACCCCCCCCCCAAATTCTGCAATTTATAATATGTGGTAGTCTTGAATCTGAGCCCAAGTGTATCAGATATTGCTGGTGTTATCTTCTGTTCCCTCTCCCCCTCCCCATTCCCCTGAGGGCCCTCCTTGTGGGGTTATGAATTGATCAGCTAGTCTGTGAATGGGACAATGCCCCAAAGTATAACCCCGTGGGAATATAACCAATATGCACTATTTGAAAAATAAATAAAAAGATATAAAAAATTCTGTTGAGCTGGAGAGATGGCTCAACAGTTAAAGGGGCTTGCTTGCAAAACCTGGAGGTTCAATTCCCCAGTACCCATGTCAAGCCAGATCAACAAAGTGGTGCATGTGTCTGCAGTTCCTTTGCAGTGGCCTGAGGCCCCAGAACACCCATGATCTCTCTCTCTCTCTGTTTGCAAATGAATAAAAATATTTTATAAAGAAATTTCTGAGCCGGGCACAGTGGCGCATGACTTTAATGCCAGCAATAGCAAGGCAGAGGTAGGAGGATGGCTGTGAGTTCAAGGCCACCCTGAGAATACAGAGTGAATTCCAGCCTGAGCTACCTACCTTGAAAAACCAAAAAAAAAAAAAAAAAATTCTGTATGCTACTGCTGAGGGGTATTTTTATCAGATGTTTTTGACCAATTTTGTATACCACATTGAGGTAGGTTTTATGACCGTTGCCTGCTTTCTTTAGAATGACAGCAGGAGAAATGGGAGCATCTTATCCGTTCAGTGCTTTTTCTCTAGAAATGCCCTTTCTTTTCTGCATTCTTTCAGTGGGGAAATGCACACCTGTTCTCCTGAACCACGTGATGACACATGCACTGGACTCGTCCATCCTATGACACTGAGGGTTGCTATGAAAGTTACCAAGAGAGACCTCGGATTTGCCAGCCATAAGGCCTGGGCTGTGAACGCAGAGATAAATGAGAACCTTTTATAAATATAATGTGGACAAGAACCTTTTATAAATGTAACGTGGACAAGAACCTTTTTAAAAATATAACATGGATGGCTATGGCATAATTGTGCTCATCTGTTACTTACCCTTACCTAATAAGACTTGACTATAAAGCAGGTTGATGAAATCTATCAGTGCATCACTGTCTAGTTCTAAGGCCACTGCCGGGCAGAATGGACCTCATCTGACCCTTTCCCTGGGGTAGAGATGAGTCAGTGTAGCTGTGGGTGGTGAGATGAGTAAGTTCACTGGACACTCCTAGGCTGGACAGCAAACCCTTTTTTGTGGTGCTGGACACATAGTAGGTACTTTATGAACATAGTGGGTACTCTCGAACACAGTGCCAGACTGTGAATTGTGAAACTCAATGTGAGGGTTGCGAACACAAAACGACCTGGCAAGAGTGTTAGGTTTCTGACTGTGCAGCAATTGAAATTAATTTCAAAATCAAATGTGGAATGAATGCGAGGTGTTGGCGGTGGGGCTCACTAGGTACAGGACACATACACTCTGCATTCAGCGTGATGCCAAGCCAATGTCTGAAACACTCACATTACAAGACTATTACATATCATACACAGAGACAGTATTTTTACTGGACATACACAGGGTTCTACTCTTACAGAAACATACTAGTTTCATTCTGGAAAACCAAGACGTCATTTTGCTATGACATGCCTCAGCATGCAAATATCAAATAAGTATATATTTTAGTTTGATTTTAAAAATTCCATTTGGGTTGCTAATGAGGTTCACAAAAATATCGTTGAATGAGTTTTGGCTTATGTCTAGGGCATAGTTATTTTTAAAAAAACTCGTGTGCAGTTTATTATTGATACACCAATATCTTTATTTACTTAAGAGCCCCACTAACAATATTTGCCTCTTTGCTCTTTTAGTTCCTCATTCCCTGAAACACTTGAGGGGCATCTAGGCAGGTTCCATTCCTACCTATTGTAAATAGAGCGCAATAAACACGGAAGAGCAAGTGTCTCTAGGGTAGACACTAGCATCTTTAGGATATGTGGTAGTGCTGGATCATACGGTGAATCTATTTTCAGCTGTCTCAGGAACATAATTTTTGATAATTTCTGAAATGGCCCTAAACCCACTTCTGCCATTTTATATTATGTATTTCGGCAAAGCAGCATTTTCAGTATTGACAAATATAAATCAAAATATTAATCAACTGACACATGATGAAGATGTCTTTGTCCTAAAGCATCATATATAGTCAGGATTTAATTCTCTCTCTCTCTCTCTCTCTCTCTCTCTTTCTCTCTCTCTCTGTGTGTGTGTGTGTGTGTGTGTGCGCGCGCGCGCGCGCGTGCACGGGCATATAGAGGCCAGATAACAACCCTGAGTGTTGCTTCTAAAGATGGATCTGTCCACCTTTTGTGAGAAAAGGTGTCTTTGGTAAGGGATTTACCCAATTAAGTAGGCCAGCCTGCCCTTGGGGCCTGGGGCCCTGAAGATCTTCCTGTGTCCGTTTCCCCAGGGCTGGAATTAAAAGTGTGCGCCACCATGCCTGGCTTTTTGAATGTGGCTTCTGAGGATCGAATTCAGGACTTAACACTTTCAAGGCGAGCACTTTACTGACTGAGCCATTTCCACAGTCCTCAAGGTTTAATTCTTTATGTGAAAGTAAACAAGTCTGTCCATCCATCTCATCAGTATGTGAATTTCTTTCCTTTTCAATAAATGGTTGAATTATATGAAGATCAAAGAACTGTTTCAGATTAGATGTCTTTATGATTTAGTATCAGTAAATATTTATTTTGTGTGTCTATTTTATATACCTATATACCAAGGGGTTGTATAAAAACTTACCTATATACCTATATAACGGGGGGGTGTATAAAAACTTACCTATATAACAGGGGATTGTGTAAAAACTTACCTATATACCTATATAACGGGGGATTGTATAAAAACTTATCTATATGCCTATATAATGGGGGGTTGTATAAAAACTTACCTATATACCTATATAACGGGGGGGTGTATAAAAACCTATATACCTATATAACGGGGGATGGTATAAAAACTTACCTATATACCTATATGATGGGGATTGTGTAAAAACTTACCTATAAACCTAGGGGTTGTGTAAAAATTTCCCGGGCAAAAATAGGTTATTTAAAGTAGTGGAAAAATACTTAAGAAACCCTGATCAAAAATGCTGAAAAACCAAAAAAAAAAAAAAAAACAAAGCGTTACATTCTTTAAGTGGATATGTGAAGGAATATGAAGGAAGAGATACTGGGCATCTTCATTGTACAATTAAATAATTTTTAGGGCTTATCTGCCAAACATTATTAACTGTCAAAAAGTCAAAGTAAGAGGAGGGCTTCACACTAAAGTAACTGATTATCTCACTACCACAAGCTTTGTTTTGGCATTTGTATTTTTGCCTCTTGTATTTCTATATCAATTGTAATGAATGATTTGGTGTGTTTTCTTGGGGAAATATGTAAATTACCGTGTAATCACAATTTTGCAGCAAACAAGATAAATGCAAGAATGATCACCTAAACATCTCATTAGTTTTTCTACACAGTCAAATTTGTGCCAGAGACACTAATTATGCCTAACATTTTAATGAAGGCTTCAACATTGCATAAATAAGACTGACAAACTACAAACAATTTTCGCTTATGTTCCCTGTTCCCTTGCGCAAGAACAATTTGCCTTTGTAAACGGGGCACACACCTGCTAGACAAGATCTGTCCATGGGCCCAGGGCTCTGCATTGCTGCAGAGGTTTGGTGGTTATAGGTGAGGGTTCTGGGGAGGCCTGGGGTGTCATGGGAAGACTTCAGAGTTGGAAGCTTTCATTCGGAATGGGACAGCTGGGGCGTTAAAGCTAGAAAATAGCAACACTATTCCATCCATTAACGTGAGACATAAAATTGAGGTTAAAAAAGGAGATTTTCAAAAGATAATTCCAGCAAGTGGCTGCATCTCAGGGTTTCAAGATGACTGAGTTCTGAGTATTTGTCAGCAAAATTATATTTTGCTGACAATGGGGTTGCCCACCTGCTCGCTCGGGAGCCTGGGGTTCCGGGGCGCTGGGGTTCTGGGACTCTGTTCTCGGTAGTCTGACAGTGGTGGGTGTGGAAGTCTCTCCCACTTCAATCCTGTTGTTTCCTGAAGAACTGCCTGTATTGAAAGAAATATTTTCCACTTTGTTACTTCTTTTGGAATTTATGAAAAGTAATTTTGTAAAATATTTTATTTATTTATTTTCAAGCAGAGAAATACAGAGAGAGAGAGAGAGAGAGAGAGAGAGAGAGAGAGAGAGAGAGAGAAAGGGAGAGAGCACCAGGGCCACCTTGTGGGGCTGGCATATGTGGCTCCTGGGGAATTGAACCCAGGGCCTTAGGCACTGGAGGCAAATGCCTTAACCGCTGAGCCATCTCTCCAGCCCATGAAAAGTAATTTTTGAAGAGTGGTCTTACCTTGCTATACTGCTCACTTTCATTAAAGCAAATGAGAGGCAACTTCATAGATTACATGCAGTTAATTAACATATTTTCAGTTGAATATTTGTAGATGACTCTGCTGTGTTCACATTTCAGATTTAAGTTTTACAATCTATGATTAAAAAGAATTCCAAGACCCATATGAATTTTAAAGAGCCTTATGATTTTTCTTAGATCCCGTATTGGTTTTTTTAAATTATAATTCTTCATAAGTATGATCCTTTAATATCAAACTTGTTCCGTGATCTACTTAAGAAAATGGATGTGGATATTACTGCAGTATTGGGTTTTCTGTCCATCCTTTTACAGAAAGACCATAAAACCTCGAAGGCTGAATTTTAGCTAACCCAGGAATCTTATATTTTTGAGAAATTGTGCTAACAGATGTATTCATGAAACCCTTGGGCTGGATTCAGGATGGGCTAATTAATATATGTTTTACAAACCCACACAAACATGCCTCAAATCCAGTCTTAAAGGAATAACTATATGAGTCACATTTGTCTGATACTTAAGTGGTTGAAGTGTTTAAATTTGAAGCTACATTATATCATATACCAACGAATCCAAAGGGATAGATGGAAATATTACAAAAATAATGAAAAAAGCCCTCGATTTCAAAAGGCAAGACTTAAATGAAATCTGACAATAAAGTCTATAGGCAGAAATTTCCTTCTCTTACATTTGGGCTCTTTAAAAAAAACACAATAATTTAAGTTTTATTCAGCCATTGAGCATAAAAAGAGAGTCCCTTATTTCTCTGGCACTGTCTGTTTCATCCAGCCAATTTCTACAGGGCAATACTTGCACAGAAATTTGATTTTCATAATCCCCATAGAACAGACATTTATATTGTAAATGAATTCGCTCGCAATCCTTTGAAATTTACAACCTGCAGAGAGAGAGAGAGAGAGAGAGAGAGAGAGAGAGAGAGAGAGAGAGAGAGAGAGAGGGAGAGAGTCCACTGGCCAGAATACAACGCAGACCCGAGATAGCATTGAAAGGGTGCCTTACCATTGGGTGTCTCTGTCCTTTCTCTGCTGCTGTTTTTGAGCAGAAATCTTCGATGATTATTCTTGTCTCCCGGTGGCTCTTGAGGGGGGTGTGGG
>PVHP010049489.1:0-12216 GCA_004024765.1 Zapus hudsonius
TTCCAAGCATTATTTCAGAATTCCACAGTGGCATTCTCCCTCCTGAGATGAGGTGGTTTCCTTTCTCCTTTCTCCTGATTCTATCTGCCTGGCTGGGGTGGGGAAGCATAGAGCCATCATCAAAATCAGACAATTTTCCTAAAATATCAGTAAACAAGAAGGAACAAAAGCTTCTCTGACTTGTGTATAATAACTACATCCTCTTTCTCTGTTCCTGTTATCTCTCTCTTTCTCTCTCTCTCTCTCTCTCTCTCTCTCTCTCTCTCTCTCTCTCTCTCTCTCTAAATGGAGCCAGTTTTATGTTCCTGTCAAGCTCTGGAGAACTAAGCTGTAACCACTCACTTCAACCAATATTTAATTGTCCATCAGACCCCAGACGCTGTGCCTAGTCATGGTGAATAAGAGGCAAAATCCCTTTTTCATTCAGATTAGACTGCACAGAGGGTAGAAGAGACAGCAGCAAGTACGTAACAAGGTTTCAGACACTGAGAAATGCTGTAGAGAATACAAGGAGAGGGTGCTGCAGAGATGGCTCAGTGTGAGCTTGGGGACCAGAGAGTTGAGCTCTTCAATACTCATATAAATGAGGGTGTGGTGTCCACCTGTGTCGCAGTCAGCTTTCTCACTGCTGTGCAGAAAAAAACCCAATGCAAAGCAGCTTGTGGAGGAAAGGGTTTATTTTGGCTTACAGACTTGAGGGGAAGCTCTATCATGGCAGGGAAAATGTTGGCATAAACAATACGTGGACATCACCTCCTGGCCAACATCAGATGGACAATGGCAGCAGGAGAGTGTGCCAAACACTGGCAAGAGGAAGCTGGCTAGAACCCCCAAAAGCCCGCCCCCAACAACACACCTCCAACAAGGTTCCAATTCTGAAATTGCCATTAGCTGGGGATCATGCATTCAGAACACTTAAGTTTTGGGGGGACACCTAAATCAAACCACCACAACATGCCTCCCAGCACTCAGTGGGCAGAGAAGGGGATCCCCAGGACAAGCTGGCTAGAAAGCTCTGGGCTCAAGTCAGAGACCCTGCCTCAGGAAGTAAAGTGGAAAGTAAGGAAGACACCCAGCATCAATCTCTGGCTTCCACACGCACCTGCACACATGTGCATGAACACACACACGTACAAGGAGAGGCTGAGGATGTAGCTCAGGTGCTAGAGGGCTCACCTGGCATTCGTGAAGCCCTGTGTCTGATCTTCGTCACTACGTAACACTGGATGTGGTGGTGCATGTGTAATCCTAGCACTGGGGAAACAGGCAGGAGGACCACAAATTCAAGGATATCCTTCACTACATACTAGGTTTGGGGCCAGCCTTGGCTACATGAAACCTTGTCAGAAGGAAGGAAGGAAAGAAGAAAGAAAG
Source organism: Zapus hudsonius (assembly GCA_004024765.1). NCBI lineage: Eukaryota > Metazoa > Chordata > Mammalia > Rodentia > Dipodidae > Zapus > Zapus hudsonius. The sequence continues at coordinate 1,375 of PVHP010049489.1, forward strand.
AAAAAGGAGAAAGAAAGAGAGAGAAAGGAAAATACTAAGTGGTCATGAGGTTAATATATTTCAGAGGCAAGAGAAATCTTTTAAGATCATGATCAGACTACTACCTGAGGAGGTAGTACTTGATCTAATCAAGAGAAAGTGCAAAACATATGAATTCTCATGAGAAGATTCCAGAAAAGTAGCATATACAAAGGTCCTGCACTTAGAGCAGGCTTTCTATGTCACAACAGAGTTTAGTAAGATATGACCTAAAGACCAAATCCAGACTTTCTTCTTTTCTGGAGATCTCACAAGCTGAGAATGGTTTTTACATTTTTAAGTGACTGAAAGACTAAACAATAAATACCATTTCATGATGCATGAAAGATATGTGAAGTTCAAATTTCAGTGAGCATAAATAAAAGTACGATTGGATCCCAGCCATGTTCATTCATTGATGCACTTTCCACAGCAGATCTTATGTCTCATTCGCAGAGCTGAGTGGTTGCTTCAGAGAGTATAAAGTCTATAAAGCCCAAGTGATTGGCTACTGAGCCCTTGGCAAGAAGTTTACAGATACCCTTTTCTTTCAAAGTTTGAGAGAACATTGTGTGTGTGTGTGTGTGTGTGTGTGTGTGTGTGTGTGTGTGTGTGCGCGCGCGCGCGCACGCACGATCCTCTGTCTCTTCTCTCCAGCACTATGAGTACAGGCATGTGCTGCCACACCAGGGTTGTGTACATGTGTTCTGGGGATAGATCTCATCTATACAAGCCAAACACTTTAGCAATTGAGCTATTCCCTGGCCTCAAAAAAAAACAATGAATTCATTTTAATTCTTTGGGATCTTTTTGCCTGTAAATAAGAAAATACTTGTGATGCATTGCTTATTGGTATGTGAGGAAGAAAAGGTTGATAGCTATAAACTCTCCTATACTTTCCCATCTTGGCAAGCCTTTAAGTCCTCTCCCCTTGAATCTAAGTGGGCTTCATGATATGTTTAACCTACAGAACGTGGCTGGCCCTCAGAGCCAGCAGACTCTACTTCTTGTCTCATAAAATTCTTCTCTGGGACCTCTATTCCCTGTGCAAAGTGTGACTAACTTGAGATGGCCATGGGTTGACAGTCCCAATGCATCTAGACCTCTAGCCACCACTGTCACGGTGCCACACAGGTGAGGGATGCCATCTTGAACTCTAAAGACCAGTCCATTAGCCCCTGCATACCTCTGAGTGACCTCAGTCAGTGCTACACAGTGGAACTCTGAAATGGTGAAATTATACTACTCCATTTTGAGGTAACTGTTTCCAGATACTGCTCTTCTGCACTGTTCTCTGTTCTCCTCTGTTGCAGGCTGGTTCATTGAAAGGGTGGAAGCAAGTGGACTATAGTAGTTTGAGGCACATCCAAGCCTTACAGAGTCTCAGCAGATTACGATCTTCCCTAGAGTTGGAAATGGAATGACCTCCTCTGGGTACTGGGGAAGGAGCTGACACCTGACCAGAACTAGGATTTCACTAGGGAGGAAGTAGGTGAGTACATGAGGCCTCAAGCTCACTGTGTCCAAAGTGTCTTCCCACCATTCTTCATTCACTCATTTATCTGAAATATTTTAGATTGAATCATATGAATTTACTTTTCCTACAAGTCAAAATAGTCAAATAACTTTGATTTCCAGTGCATACACAATGTTTTTCAAACCTCTGCTGGAGTGACAAGCCTGGGACCAGATGCTTGGGCCATTCCAAGTAAATGGAGAAGAACCAGCAATAAAATCTCCAGAATCGCCCAGAGAAGACGACAGTGGAGGGACCCTGATTCAAGAGCTTGGATGGTGAGAACAGAGGCTAAAGCCAGTATACTGTCCTCCTAGGTGCCCCATGTCACTGCCCAGGTGTGTCCCTGAAGCTGGCTCTGGAATCCAAGTGTCCACAGAGAGAACATTGTGACCCTAGCTTAGACAGTGCAGGGTCAGGAGAGAAGCTCTGGGAGAGACTTAATGAAGGACCTGTAGCACGTGTGATGTTAGAGAGAGAGAGAGATGATAGATAGATAGATAGATAGATAGATAGATAGATAGATAGATAGATAGATAGATAGATAGATAGAGAGATAGAGAGATAGAGAGATAGAGAGATAGAGAGATAGATAGGTAGATAGATAGATAGATAGATAGATAGATAGATAGATAGATAGATAGATAGATAGATAGAATGGGAACCCCAGAGCCTCTTGCCACTGCAAATGAACTCCAGGCACATGTGCCACTTTGTGCATCTGGCTTTATGTGGATACTGGGGAATAGAACCCTGGCAGTCAGGCAAGCCTGACCTATATAGCAAGATTCTCAAAAAGCAAAATACAAGAAAACCTTTATGATCCAGACGGCCCATGGAGGAGGATATCCAGCTGACTGGGGATGGGGAGGGGGGGGCATCGGGGAATTGGGGAGAACAACTCATTGTTTGCCCACTAAATAATGTAACTCATTATGGCCTATATATATATATATATATATATATATATATATATATATATATATATATATATATATATATATATATATATATATATATATATATATATATATATATATATATTAAATTTTTTTAAAAAAATAAAACCTTTTTAACAAAATAATAAAATAAATGAAAGGAGAGAGAAAGAGACAAAAAGAAAAGGAACCATTTTGTCAAATGGCTGTCAGCTCATGATACCCCCCGGGTGTGTCAGCCACAGCAGTTTTATCTCTCACATCCCAAACACATCTAATTCCATGACACCCATGTGCTCACCAGAAACTTAGGGGTCATTCTCTATGTCTCTGCTCTCTTATCTCCTACCTCTAGTAGGCAACGAGTTCCTGCTAACTTGATCCATCTGCTCTCTCTTTTCATCTCATCCAACCCTGCTGGACCTGGCTCAGGTCCTGGCATCTGCCAATAGGTCTATCTAACCAACCGCCTGACCTCTGTTGTGGTGATGTTGCTCCCCTGCCTGGAACAACACACTCACTCTGTGATCCTCTTCACCACAGTCCCTCTACTCTGGGCATCTTCCCTGTATGAGATCACTCTCTCTGGGCTCAGCCTCCTGCGTGGACCTCGGTCCCAGAGCTACCGCATTACTTACCCTGGGGACAGCTGTGTCTCTTCGCAGAGAAGCTCGAGTTCAGGCTTTATTTCAGTCATGTCTTCTAGGTTCCAGTTCTGTGAGTGGGCAGACTATTAACCTCTGGGCTCAGTGTCTTCGCCCATCCTAGAAGGATGATAGTAGTGCCCACCTCACAACTGCACTGAAAGAACAGATGCCGAGCAGTTAAGGGAACTGCTTATCTAATATCAGATCCCACTCTGTAGCTACAGCACTTTAGCAAAGGACATTTAAGTAAAGTCATATGTGTAAATGTGTTGGGCTGGAGAGATGGCTCAGCGGTTGAGGCCCTTGCCTCCAGTGCCTAAGGCCCCCAGTTCAATTCCCCAGGACCCACATATGCCAGCCCCACAAGGTAGTGTGCACTCTCTCTCTCTCTCTCTGCTTGAAAAATGAATAAATATAATATAAAAAATTTTTTAATGTGTTATGTCCTGTGTGGTTATATAAATTACCCAAAGTCACACAACTAATAATTAATTGGGGGAGTAAGGTTAGTAGCCTAATTTCAAAGCTTCTAAACTTTTCGTTAGTTTTTTAAATTTTCTATTTTTTTCCAAGCCCAGGCTGACCTGAAACTCACTCTGTAGTCCCAGGCTGGCCTCAAACTCATGGCAATCCTCCTACCTCAGCGTCCAGAGTGCTGGGATTAAAGTTGTGCACCACCATGCCCTGCCTTTATTTTTTTTTAATATTTTATTTATTTATTTGCAAGCAGAGAGTGACAGACAGAGAGAGAATGGGAATGCCAGGGCCTCCAGCCACTGCAAAGAACTCCAGACACGTGTGTCACTTTGTACATCTGGTTTTACATGAGTACTGGAGCCATCTCTCCAGCCCCCTCTATAGTTTTTTTAAATTAGTTTGCAAGACTATCTCTCCACTTGTGAGCTGTCTGGGGGGTCAGGTCTCTCTCCCAGCTAATGGATTTCTGTTTATTTGACTGGTTGGTTGGATTGTTGATGTTTTGTTTTTGAGATGGGATCTATGTAATTACTATGTAGCTGAGGATAATCTTGAACTCCTGGCCCCTCCTGCCGCCACCTGCCAAGCACTGGATCACAGGTGTGCACCACATCCAGCTCCAGCAGATGGCTCCAAGGGGAAGAGACATGTCTTCAAAAGAGGCCTTGGGCTTCCTGAGTCCAACCATCAACACCCCTTCTCTCTAGTTCCCTCCACATCCCAGGAAGTGTCCTATGTTGGCAAGAAAGAAAGGAACAGGGCTGGGGAGATGGCTCAGCGGTTAAGACACTTAACCTAGGGCCCTGGGTTCAATTCCCAAGGTCCCATATAAGCCACACCCACAAGTTGGTGGCCCTGGTGTTCTCTCTCTCTCTCTCTCTGTATCTCTCTGCTTGAAAATGAATAAATAAAATATATTTTAAAAAAGAATACCCTTTGGGGAATTCGGGATAACAATGCATTGTTTGCCCACTAAATAATGTAACTCATTATGGACAATAAATATATATTTTTTAAAAAAGAATACCTTAAAAAAAAGAAGGAAAGGAACGGACATGAACTGAACCTTTGTGGAAGCAGTGCGGCCCCCAGAGCCCCTGGCTGTGTTTGCTCCAGCATCATCGAAGGCTCTGGAAGAGTCCTCCCTAGAGTCTGAGCTCACTGGGTCCCCCAGGGGATGATGTCACCGGCTGCTCCACACTGACATCATCCCTGTTTTCATGGGCTCAGTCTACATGTCCTTGCCTGAAACAAATTCTAAGATCATGACTTTGAGGGTCCGTTCCTTCGCTCCGAGTATGTCAGCAACTTTCCTCCCCGTGTCTCACCCCGATTTCTATCCTCTGAAATTGTGAGCTTCACTCAGGACTGCCTGGAATCTCTGACACACCAGAAACATAGAAGATTACCAAAAAATGCTCCCCAGTGATTTTTGTCAGATTGTAAACGCTGAGCAAAAGGAAGTTAGGCCAAGAAGGCGACGTTTCCAGGGGCTGGCCTTCCTAGGATGGCCCACTTTCAGGCCAAGAAGTTAGTAATATTGTCACATATGTGTCTTGTCTTTATCTCTTCCCCTTTCCAGGTTTACAACGTCTAAAACATTTGAACTCTCCAATGATGGATCTTCCTGAAACCCTGTGCAGCCGCAGATGGGGACTGGTCCAGGCAGGCTCAGGGGGTTGGGACTCTTAGCCTCTCCCTGGGGAGAGGAGAGGTGAAGCTAATCATAGAGACCAATGATTTAATTGATCATACCTATGTCATGAGGTTTCCATAACCCCCAAAACAACAGGGTTTGGGGAGCATTCAGACTGCTGAACACATGGAAATTCCTGGAGGGTGGTACCCAGAATTAGAGGACAGCCAGACGATGTCTGGTGCTGCCTGCTTGCTGGATGATGAGGTAAGTCCAAGTAGCTGGTATGGCCCACAGCTGGTGAGAGCACAGAGGAAAGACCAGGTTTGGCTTTGCAGTTTCCCAGTGTCTCCAGAAGCTTCCGTTCTGAACTTTAGCTTCTGCAATCTGCTGGTCTCTGTTGACCACAGAGAAGGTGTCTCCATGGGCTGGAGACAGCGTCAGTTGGAAGAGTGGTTGTCTAGCATGGGTTGGATCCCCAGCATCTCATAATACCCAGTGTGGTGGCACACTCCTGGAATCCCAACCCCAAGGAGATGGAGACAGGAGGGGTAGGAATTTGTCATGGTTTGATCCAGGTGTCCCCCACAAACACATGAATGTGTTCTCAGTGATCAGTCCTCAGCTGATGGCAGTGCAGGTTTTACAACCTCGCTGGAGCTGTGTTGTTGGGGGCCATTTTATGGGGTTATAAACCAGCTTCCCCTTGCCAGTGTTTGGCACACCTTCCTGCCACTGTTTGCAGTGCTATGGCGGAGGTGATGTCCACGCTCTGCTCATGCCATCGTTTTCCCTGCCAGGATGGAGTCTCCCCTGGAGTCCATAAGCCAAATAAACCCATTCCTCACAAGCCGCTTTTGTTTGGGTTCTTTCTGCGCAGCAACTAGAAAGCTGACCACAACAGTTTTGGTACCAGAAGTGGGGTCCCCCACAAACAAATGACTGTGCTCAAATTGATTGATCCTTACCTGAAGGCAGTTTAGGTTTTACAATCTTCCTAGAGCTGTGCTGTCGGGGTTGGGCTTATGGGGTTATAAGCCAGTTCCCCCTTGCCAGAGTTTGGCACACCTCCCCCGGGGAGCTGTGGGTGCTGGAAGACCCCCGGGGTCGTGGGCGCTTGGAAGACCCCCAGGGAGCTGTGGGCACTGGATGATCCCCCGAGGGTCGTGGGCACCAGAAGACCCCCGGGGTCGTGGGCGCTTGGAAGACCCCCAGGGAGTTGTGGGCGCTGGAAGACCCCCAAGAGTCGTGGGCACGGGAAGACCCCCAGGGCCGTGGGCGCTGGAAGGAATTAAAGTATTCCACAAGACTAATCATATTTACAATTACTTGAGCACAAAGCCAAACCTTCAAAAGATACTTCATGAGATATCCTATGCAGACGAAACAAACAACCGACCCCAGGAAAGGAACAGAGAACGAGCAACACACAAAACACAAAAGAGATAGCAGCAACAGCTCAGATACCAACCTCCATATTCTCTACAACATGGCAAACCTCACAGTTATAACTTTGAATGTAAATGGACTCAACTCTCCTATTTTGAAGAATCAAAAAGTGGGTGTGGCTAATCTGACAAAATAGACTTTAAGCCAACAGGACGATGATGGCCACTTCCTACTCGTCAAGGGAACGATACAGCAAGAAGACATCTCTATACTAAATATGTATGCACCAAATGCAAGGGCCCCTCAGTTCATTAGGCATAAATTACTCAAAAGCAAAGCAGATATAGATGCCAACACCATCACAGTAGGTGACTTTAACACTCCACTGTCATCCCTAGACAGATCGTACAAACAACAGACAAGCAGGGAAATCAAGCTGCTAAATGACAAACTAGGAATAACAGACATCTACAGAACATTTCACCCCAAGGACACAGGGTACACATTCTTCTCAGCAGTGCATGGAACTTTTTCCAAAATTGACCATATATTGGGCCATAAATCATCCCTCATCAAATTCAGAAATATTAATGTAATGCCCTGCATCATATCAGACCACAACACATTAAAGCTAGAAATTAACAATGGGAGAGGATCCAAAAATTTCAATAGATATTGGCGACTGAACAACTCGCTTCTGAACAATGAATGGGTCAAACAAGAAATCAGAGAGGAAATCCAGAACTTCCTAGAAACAAATGATAATGAGGACATATCCTTTCAGAACTTGTGGGACACAATGAAGGCAGTTCTAAGGGGGAAATTCATTGCAATAAATGCCTTCATAACAAAGACAGAGAGGTCTCAAAACAATCAACTATCCTCACACCTAAGGTCATTAGAACAGATGGAAAAATCCAACCCTAGGAGCTTGAGACACAAGGAAATAATTAAGATCAGAGCTGAGATTAATCACTTGGAAAGAAAGAAAACGATTGACGAAATAGACAAATCAAAGAGTTGGTTCTTTGAAAAAGTCAATACGATTGACAAACCCCTACCTAGCCAACTTAATCAAACAAAAAACCGAGAAAGCTTAAATTAACAAAATAAAAAATTATAAGGGTGAGATCACAACAGATCCTGAAGACATTGGAAGTATCATCAGGTCATAGTTCCAAAACCTCTACTATGCAAAATTAAAGAACCTGGTTGAAATTGATAAATTTCTGGACACCCACCAACTTCCAAAGCTCAGACCAGAGCAGATAAAGATTCTAAATAATCTGATAAGAATGGACCTGATCAGGCTCAAAAGCTTCTTTACAGATAAAAACACCATTCTCAGAGTCAATAGACCCACTTCAAACTGGGAGATTATTTTTGCCAGCTACAACTCAGATAGAGGCCTAATAATAGAGAACCTACAGAGAACTCAAAAAAATTAATAACAAAAACCCAAACTGCCCCCTCACAAAATGGGGCACTGACCTAAACAGACAATTCACGGAAGAGGAAACACAAATGGCCTTTTGTCACCTGAGAAAGTACTCAGCATCCTTAAGCATCAGGGAAATGCAACTTAAAACTACGATGACATATCACCTTACTCCAATCAGAATGGCAATCATAAAGAAAAACCAACAACAATCCTTGCTGGCGAGGATGCGGGCGAAAAGGAGCCCTCATTCACTGCTAGTGGGATTGCAAACTTGTTCAATCGCTATGGAAAGCAATGTGGAGACTGTTGAACAGAATGGACATAGAACTACCAATGAACCCAGGTATCCCTCTACTAGGCATCTATCCACAAGATGTCACATCTCAATGCAGAAACATTTGTACAACTATATTTATAGCAGCTCAATTCATAATAACCAAGAATTGGAATCAACCCAAATGCCCATTCATGGAGGAATGGACAGCGAAACTGTGGTATATTTACACGATGGAATTTTACTTAGCTGAAAGAAAAAATGACATACTGAAATTTAGGAAAAAAATGGTCTGACTTTGAACAGATCTTACTAAGCGAACATTCAAAAGAATAGAGAATCAAACATCGCATATTCTCCCTCATATGTGGTCCTTAACCAGGATAACCGTTTTCTTTATGCAGACTAGTAGAAAGAAGTGAGAGGTTATGAATGAGGGGTAAGGGATGGGGGAGGGGAATGGCATAAGCATGAAGATAAACCATAGTAGGTTCAAAACTATAAAATCCTTACGAGCATACTGTAAACTATTGAGAAAGTAGTGAGCGTCGCCTGGCAAGAGGGGCCATGAGTGGTAGGGGAGAGAGTCTAAACCTGTGAAAAATTATATTAGCCTGACAAACCCCTGGTTCCAACCATTGGTTCCTTCCCTCACTGAGCTGTTGACCAAACCGACTCATGAGATTCCAACAACATGACAGAATTCTGTCAGAGCTCTTGAGTGCCCTCCCCAGGCCTGAGGCAAAATCCTGTTGCTGAAGAAATCACAGAATGCCATCGATCAGCATTGAGAGACCCTTCAACGTCCATAACGGTATCCAGCTCCCAGAAAGCAGTTAGTTTAGTGCTGGAAGGCACTGCACAGGCTGCCAGGGGAAATGATCAACGACAGCTGGAGTAAACAGAGACCACTGACACGAAACACAATCTGCAGTCATGAGTAGGCTGACCACACCTCCTAGTGTGAGAGAACAGCAAACCAAGAAAGGAGCACATGTGTAATGGAGGAGCTTGGGCCTGGGGGAGACAATCAACAGCTGTCAAATTTGACAAAATTTCCACTTAGTGAGGGAGACCCCTTGTCTGGAACTTGGGATTCAGGACAATAGGCACCTGATCCCGTACTCATGGGCTCCCAAGACAAGATGCACTATGGGAGCGATTGACGGGGAGGCTACTAAAAATAGAATCTATGTAATCCAGAATTGTGTATATTTGTTAACCTACACAGATCTCACTCTCCGATGGAGATTGTGTTTGTATTTTTCAGGATGCATCGAGAGAGCTGGGGCCCATCTAACTCTACCAACCGACTGTAGGCCAATAGCTGAGATTCTGGCAAAAGAGGAGCCACCACAGTCATACCATGGAGGATCCATACGGAACACCGCAGAGAATGACGGGATGAACAAGGGACCCACAGCCACAGCCATTAAATCAATACAGGATAAGCCAGTGAGACAGAAACCAATGATTTTCGACACAAAGACCCCTAAGCTCACAACCTTAAAGCAGCCTTAATACTCACCCACCACGACTCAGAGAACTATGCGGAAGAGGGGGCAGAAAGATTGTAAGAGCCGTGGTGGGGGAGATTATCCAGAGGCATGGCCAGGAGAACCTGGCTGAATGCTAGGCTATCCATTATCCCCTGTCACAAGGAGTGTTCCAGTGGACCCATGGAGGAGGTTATCCAGCTGATTTGGGTTGGGGTGGGGGGCATAGGGGCATTGGGGTAGCAGCTCATTGTTTGTCAACTAAATAATGTAACTCATTATGGACAATAAAAACATAAGAGATATATTCAAGACAGGCATCATTAATAAATAGTAGAATTAAAAAGTAAATTCAGTGTTTCCACCCCCCCAAAAAGAAATTAGTTCAAAAGAGATTTCAAGAACATTAAGAGATTATTTCAGGACTTCTCAGAATCTTTAATATGCTAATGATCTACAGGCATATCTAGAAACAAGTATAGAATACAACTGAGAATGTGTGTGTATATACTTGTGTGCATATGTATGTGACTGTGTGTGCGGGTTAGGGGTGTGTGTTCGATTGCATAAATGCCTGCACATATTTGTTTGTGAACGTGTGTGCTTGCATGTGTATGTGCAGGCGCATGCTTGTTAGGTAGAGCAAGTGTGTCCATGAGTATATGCCTATGTGCATGTTGTGTGCAGTTTTGATTGTGCATAGACTGTCACATCACAGTTGTTTCAGATCGTCTTAAGAATACACATCTCTCACAGACCAGTCAAGCTTGGATTTTGTTTTATTGGAAGTGTTTTTCATGTGGTTACATTTGGTGTTCTATTGTACTACTTTGCTCTTCAGAAATGAATGGTTCAGTAACCCGCGAGCTAGGCTAAAATTCTTTTGGAACATGGGAGAAATGTTGAAACTTAATCAATTATTTTTCGAAGTGCTGATTTAGAGGTCAGGTGGGAGGGCAAGGTGCAGGTTCAGAACATGGCCTTGCTTGAGGTCAGGGTAATAATGGGCA
>PVHP010049490.1:0-12144 GCA_004024765.1 Zapus hudsonius
ATCTGCTCAGGTACCCTTAGGTGGAACTGGGATCCAAGTCCTATGGAAACCAAGAATATGGACCCCATGGGGAAGCTTCCACTAACCAGGGGTCTAAAGAGAGGCTCTACCCATTATAAGCTTGCCAAGTTAACAATACTTGCCCCATTTAACCTATGCTGATCTCACTCTCCATTGGAGAATCTATTTTTATTTTTCAGAAGGCATCGAGAACTGTGGACAACCCCACCCAACAAGATCAGAAATGACAGCTGACTCCCTGGCAGGAGATGTGCCGCCCCTAACACATCAGCTAGGGCCCAGGGAAAAGCACAGAGGCAGTGGACAGATGAGTAAGAATGCTGCTTTCACAGAGAGCCTGACCACCTGTGTTACGGTGATGGAGACAGACCAAGAACACTCAAAAACATCCCAAAGCAGAAATCCAGAAGCTACTGAGAGAGATCAACACTAAACAGACTTAAAACGCACTCACCATGGCTCAGGGAACTTGGCAGAAAAGTGGATGGAACGATTGTAAGAGCCATGGTGGGGGATTAGTAGAGGCATTGCCCTCCATTCTATGGAGCACACCAACAATCCCACTGAGGAGATCCCCCAGTGGAAAGGGGACAGGGAGGAGAGAAACAGTGGCACCAACACATATGTATTAAAAAAACAAACAAAAAAAATGCCTTCCAAATAGTATTTCTTCAGATAAAACCTGAATTCAATCAATTTGTATGTTTGTGTCTTTAATAGATTGTTAGGCTTCAAAGGTACCCCAGACATCACCCAGGAAAATATTCCAATTTTGCTGTGATGATACCAGTCTCAACAGGCTGTGAGCAGGCAGGGCTAATGAAGATGGAGAATGAATCAAGTACCCACAGCAAGTCCTTGGTGACAGATAAACCCTGGCCTCCCTCAGCGCTGGGGAAAGCCCAATGACACAATGCATCTTGCCAACCCTGACCCTTCTCTCTATGCCCTTCAGGACACTGCGTAAAAGTGCTGCCTTAACCCAGTAGGCTCCTCCGCCCTTCCAGAATGCTTGGCTATCATTAATCTCATTTGACCTACGTATAATCAGCAGAGGAAATGAGCAGGCCAGAAGGGAGGCCTGGTCTTCTGTAAGGCCAAATTAAACTCTGGCTGCGTGAACTGGGTAATGCAGGGGGTGGGGTGCTTGTACGGCTACTGACTTCAGCCTTGCTTCTAGACATTAAATAGATGGGTTTGTGTTGGATTCAAGGGACCACAGGTCTCCTCACTCCCCTCGTCCTTACTCTCATCCTTGTCAAGGAGCTCCAGGTAGGGTCGGTGAGGCCAAGGCTGGTGTATAAATTGTCATATGGAGAAGCTCTTCTGCCTGTGAGCCTCAGTTTCCTCGTTTGTACCACGGGGCTGATACATGCCTACTACTCAAGAGTCTTAGAATAACTAGATGGTGTGTGTGAAATGTCACGGGCCTGTCGCACTGTAACATCTCTGCAGTGCCCAAGGTATTTACAGGCACTGGAAGGTTGGTTCTTTAGTGGAGAGAATGCCAACTATGTCTGGTTTGAGGAGACACATGAGGGGAGCAGGGACACAGATGTGTGTGTGTGTGTGTGTGTGTGTGTGTGTGTGTGTGTGTGTGTGTTTCACGTGCTGCATGCTGAAATTCAATTTAAATCAAATTAAATTTAAGGTGTGTCTATCCTTCTAAGGACACACCTGGAGGGCATGGGGCTGGGAAGGCAAAAGCTGACCTACTAGGCCAATGGATAGAAAACCTGGCAGTAAGAGGGAAGGTCACCTGCTGCTGGGTATAATTACCACTTTGTACCATGGCTCTGTCCACTTTGCAGTGAAAAAAATGCATAAGAAAAGTGGATTTGTGTGAGCAATATGCTGGCATATATCTTTCCCCTTTCTTCCCCTTCTTTTTATTCTGGTAAATATACATCAGGGCCCAGATGATGGCTCAATGTGTAACGTGCTGGCTTTGCAAGCATGAGAAGCAGAGTTCAAGCCTCAGAACTTACTATGGGCACGGTAGTGTGCGCCTGCTGTCCCAGTGCTGGAGAAGTGGAGATGGAGGCAAGGGAATCCCTGGGCCTTGCTAGTTAGAGAGGTGACTGAATTGGTGATCTCTAAGTTCCATGAAAAACCCTGCCTTAGAAAATGAGGTGGATGAGGTTGGAGAGATGGCTCAGTGGTTAAAGGCACTTGCTTGCAAAGCCTGATGGCCTGGGTTTGATTCCCCAGTACCCATCACCCATATAAAGCCAGATGCACAAAGTGGCGCATGCGCCTGGAGTCTGTGTGCAATGGCAAGAGGCCTTGGAATGTCCACATTCTCTCTCTCTCTTATGCAAATAAAGAAATTTTTAAAGTGGGTTATGTGTTTTTTGTTGTTGGTTTGAAGAAGTTCCTTACATAGTATTAATCCCTCATCATATATGAGTCGTGATTGGTTTCTCCCATTCTGTAGGTTGACCTGCTCTCTGTGAATCCAATGGACTATTAACTTCAGTGTCCCGTTTAAAGGTGTAAAGATGTAGTTCATTCTCTCTTTCTATTTTTTATCTTGCTGCCTGTGGTCTTATGTCTCATCCAAGAAGTCTCTGCCAAACCCAACGTCTCCACACTGGCCCCTATGTTTTCTTCTAGGGTTTTTATAGCGTTAGGCCTTACTTTCAGGTTTTAATCCATTGTGAGTTAATTTAAAAATATATTTATTTATTTATTTATTGGGAAGGAGAGAGAGAGAGAGAGAGAGAGAGAGAGAGAGAGAGAGAGAGAGAGAGAGAGAGAGAGAGAGAGAACAGGCATGTCAGGGCCTCCAGCTGCGGAAAAGGAACTCCAGATGCATGGGCCACTTTGAATCTGGCTTTATGTGGGTACTGGGGAATTGAACCAGGGTTGTTAGGCTTTCCAGGCAGGCACCTTAACTGCTAAGCTATCTCTAGCCCTTATTTTAAAATTCTCTAAGGCAAGGGCCCACTTCACTGAACTTCATGTATTCAGTTTTCCCAAGACCATCTGTTGAAGAGACTCTCCTCTCCCCACTGTGTAGTCCTGGCCGCGCATGCACATTTATTTAGAGTTGTCTATTCAGTTCCAAAGGTCTGGGTATGTTTATCTAGCATATTCCAATGTTATGCCAATACTATGCCTTCTTAATTCCTGGAGCTTTGTAGCACAACAGATGTCTCTTCATGAGTCTCAGGGGCCTGTCTTCTGGCCTTTCCATTTCAGCCTCTTCTCTCCAGTGACACTTTTGCTCAGAAAGCAGTTTTCCTCCCATTCAGACCTGGGTGTGGTTAGGACAGACAGCTCCACTAGAAAGGACAGCTCTCTTTCCTTTTTCGTTAAGGCCTTCCTGCAAAGCTGTGTGAAGGCAGCATGAACCCAGGGCTGGTGGCCTCACAGTCATCCTCCTTCAAGGCACAGGCATGCATGGCCAACCTCTGGCCAAGCTCCTGGTTGGGAACTGGGGTGGGGCACAAAGGGAGATCTGCAGTTTTTGGATCTTCCCAGCTTTCTTTGTTGTTGCTTTCATGAATGAGAGAACATGGCATGGCAAACACACCCAGAGAGCCCTTCCCACCCACACTGGGAAGCATCCCTATGAAGTCATTCAGCCACAGCTGTCTCATTCCCTGCAAATGCTTCTCACCCCAGGCCTATGCGGATTAGCCGACTGAAGCATTCTTAAAGGCTGATGGAGGGCCACATGAAAGCACAAGGAATGTCAAGGCCTGAATCCAACTGCCAAAGCTTTTAGGAACTTTCTAACCCCACCTCCTTAAGAAATCTAGCAGAACCAAATTTATCTACGCCTCTTCCTCTCCTGCTTTTCAGGGGACTCGTTCTCAACATCTGTAGAGAAAAGACTGGGTGGAAGGGTTCTCCAGCACCCCTGACACATACATGCATCTCTCCTCATGTAGTTCCTCCTGTCTGTCCTCCCTGCAGAACCCAGGCTCTGGGATCATTCCCCCTAAGTGCCAGATGGGGAGTATGGGTAAAAGACACCCCATCTTCAACTCATACTGGCTCGTCCTTTTTGAGACAATCTCATGTGGACCAAGCTGGCCTTGAACTTGCTATATAGCTGAGGATTAGACCCCACCAACCTGGGGGACGAGGAACAGAGGTCACTCAGTAGGTTTTAACCAGGAGCCTCGGTCTACTTTCTCCTAGCGGAGCATGCAAAGTCCTGAGAGTCTTCCATGACCACACTTTGGGCCCAGTGTGCCCAGGCGTGAGGGATTCCAGAGATGTGGGGGTCTGATGTGACCAGGATAGTTGGTCACCTACCACCTAGTACATCCAGGCAGACAGGATCATAGGTGGTCTTATAAAAGAGTCTCACATCCAGACCAGGCCTGAGGATCCACGAAGACAAGAAAATGGCTGTGTTGAGACTATTTGTGTACACTAGGACCTGGGAACACCTGCAACCTGTGTGTGAGCCCCAGGATCCAGATTCCCTTTTCTGACCATCCAGTGGAGTGGGAGCTCAATATCAGAAATTAGGTGAAGACACACAATACATTGTTTCTTGCAAATTTGAGTTTGTACCTGAGACTTATCCCCACTGGAAATTATTCAACGATGAGCCTCAGGTGGTCTGGTGCACCATGGGACTCCAGTTTACAGTGAACGTGGATTAGGGACTGCTGAATGAAAAACAGCTTTGATTCCCTGACCACTGTGACTCACACTTCATTTGTTTTTCTTATTATGAAAGCATTCTCTGGTCTCTGGCCAACTTCCTCCTCATGTCTAGGAAGAGAAAACTGGAGAATGACAGCCTAGGACATCCCCACAGCTGGTGCCTGGCTCAGGAGGCAGGGAGGGGAGTGGCTGGTGTGGGCTTCCAGTGGGCAGTGGAGAAAGGACACAGAGAAACCCGCTCCCCATTATGAGGAAGATTAGATTTGTGGTTGGAGCTGCTTAATTGTTTAATTTCATTTCCACCCGACATGAGTTTGGGAAATGTTGACGGTCATCTATAATCTTTACATTTCTTAAGCACTTGGGGTAGTGTTGACATGTTGGACCGTGAACACCCGCCCGCATCCTGGGGTCCAGCTTCAGGTGCTGGGCAAGCAGGGCGACTACCACAGACATGAAGCTCAATGGCGAAGAACACAGGACAGGCTGGACCGTGGCTGTCAGGTTCCCACATACAAACACTGATGGCACCTGTGTCCTTAGTTATGAGGAAAAGGTTTTGCTGACTCCAAAGATGGTTTTCATAGGTCAGAGTTAAAGACCTGAGTGGTCTCCTCTGCATAGTCCTAGTGTGCCTAGAACATGTTATGACAGGAAGGCACAAACACTCTAAAGAGCAGACCTCACGCTATACACGGAGCTGAGACTTGGGACTGGAGCTCACAGTTAAGGAATGGCAGTCCCTTGGATTTTGTGACCTTCTAGACTTGTGTTCTGGAAAGGTCCTAGTTGCCTTTACGAGGCCACACTGCTCCTGACTACTCAAAAATGAGCGGGACGAGAAAGAAAGCGAAGGCTCAATGCAGAAGACAGAGGGCCAAAGGCCAGCTGCCCTAGAACTGGGCTCAGGGGGCCTGTTTTCTCAGACTTCAGTCAGAGTCACACCCTGAGACACAGTCACAGGTTTGGATGTGACTTTCCCTCAGGATCCTCGGTGTCCAGGAGAAGTTGGCGGGGTTTTGGATGGCCAGGTGCTCTTAGCAACTCAACAAGTGATTAGTCCATGGTTCTGGCTGAGGAGTGGGAAGGGGAGAAGAGCACGTCTGGAAGAGAAGTTCCCTGTGGGTGCTGATGGACCCCTAAGTGAGTGCATTTAATGAATGACATCATGAACTCAGCAGTCTTCCAAGTGCTCTAGGCTACAACCAGGAGCTCATATACTTAATGAGGGGTTAGTAATGATAATGATAATGATAATAGCATCCATTTAATCTCTACATGCCTGGCACATAGATTTCTAGAATTTAGTGAATCAGAAAGTTAATTCAACTCAAAAAAAAAAAAAAAAAAAAACTAGGCTATCCATGGTCCCCCTACCACAAAGACTGATACAGACAGCCCATGGTGGAGGATATCCAGCTGACTGGGGACGGGGAGGGGGGGGGGCAATGAGGAATTGGGGATAACAACTCATTGTTGGCCCACTAAACAATGTAACTCATTATGGACAATAAAAAAATTAAAAAAAAACTTACACTTCTGGAGTATATAAAAAGAGCCAGATGCCATGCTTAAATGTTCATATAGGTTAGCTTATTTAAGCTTCCCAACTGGCTATGAGGTAGGTAGATATTAAGAATTTTGTTTTACATGTGGGAAACAGGCTAAGAGAATTGTGAAGGGAGCCAGCCCGGGTCCCACATTAAGTGGGGGAGTTATGATTTAAGCTCAGACGTGTCTATCTTAAATTGCATTTGCCCACTTTCACTGACTACTGGAAAAATGGCTATCTGAACTCAGTTTCCAGGAAGGGGAAGGAGCAAGGAAGAAGAAACTCTTGTAGATTAAACAAGTGTCTTCTGGAAGAAGGGAAGGAGGGAAACAAGGAAGCTTTGAAGCAGGAATCTGGAAGTTTGGCCCCTTTAATTAAAAAGGATACCCTGACCCTCCTAAGACCCAAAGTCTCCTCATCCTTCATCCCTAGCGCACAAGTCTGTTTTCCATATTGCCCAAAAGTTGGGAAAACTTTACATAAAGTTCTGCTCAAGTCACACTGTGCAATGGGATACCCTTTTCTATCCTCACATCTTAGCAAAGCTTAGAAGACAGGAGAAGAGAAGATATGGGGTAGAGAAGAGGGGAATCAGAAGAGCTCTGTTCACCCTGTGACTATGGTTGAGACAGTCAAGCCCTCTACTTCCAATTCTGAGAGAGGGCCTCTGAAGGGCTTTGCCAGGGCATACCCCACATGACTGGTGACTAGGTGTGGGGGTCACCTAGATTCC
Source organism: Zapus hudsonius (assembly GCA_004024765.1). Lineage (NCBI taxonomy): Eukaryota > Metazoa > Chordata > Mammalia > Rodentia > Dipodidae > Zapus > Zapus hudsonius. The sequence continues at coordinate 6,936 of PVHP010049490.1, forward strand.
CTGGACTTGGTAGTTCCATGGATAGAAATGTCCTTTAGGAGGGTACATCTCATTTGCTCCAGGGGAGTGGCTGATTTAAGGACCAGGGTGACTATCGCTCAGCCATTTCCTCTCTCTCTTTTGAGATCCACCTGTCCTGGAAACATGGACACTCTGGGGTTCAGCTTCCACCTTGTGGGCCAGGCCTGGGAGAGAGTGGTTGGGTTCTTATTTAAGGCCAACCACTGGCAAGCTGTTTCTGGCCTGTATTTTCCATCCAGTTAATTTGGTATTCAGGGTAACAGTCTTACACTTTCTCTGCTCAATTCCTACGTCTCTCAATTATTCTGAACTTGGACCAGGAAAAGGAAAGACCTATTGTGTCTATGGACCCTAGGAAGTCAGCTCTGTAACTTTCCTTCTGTCTTAACACTGAACCGATGACTTAACCTCTCAGAACCCAAGTGTTAGCATCTGTTTTCTAAGAGACTAATAATTGCACACTCTATGAAGTTATTTGTGAGGAAGAATATAGGTTGTTTATTCACATCAAGGAGCAGAGTACATGCCACAGTGTACCAGGGATTCAAGAGTCTTCAGGACAAGTCTATAGGAGGAAGTTAAAACCACTTATGTTGCACACTCAGTGGTCCCCAGCAGAGGTGCCTGCCTGCATCACTAGCCCTCCCTTTCTGAGAGTGATGCAATCTTTCATTGAACACATCTTAATTGCTTCTCCCCCATGGTAGAAGAATTTTAAGTCAGAAGGGCCCTTAAAGTCCAGCCTACAATGGCAGCTGCTCCCGGATACAGGAAGGCCCCCCTGCAGAAGATTAAGGGGGAATTAGGTAGCCAGTCAGGAGGGAGGGCCTATTGCCTGCCTGCTTCAGCTGAACCAGGGCTCTGATCCAGCCATCCAATCAGCTAGCTCTCCAGGTGGGCAGCCACTGGCTCAGACCAATCAGCTCTCTCTCAGACTCACATGAGCCTGAAGGTAAAGCCCACCACAATAAAAATATAATAAGATGCTTACAGGGTGGGAAGGGCCTCTTTTAGGCTTCTTACCTTTCCTAAACTTCTGTATCCCTGCTCTGGTAAGCCCCCCTCCCCTGGGCCCTGCTGGGCTGAGATGTGGGGGGACCCCTGCTCCCATGTGTACTCTCTACCCACTCTTGCCTTCCACATGGCAGGAGCTGTCTGCACGGTTTTTTTTTTCTCTCTTAATCTAATAAAGTCTCTTTAAGTCTTACCCTCTGGTCTATGGATTTTAATTCTTTAAATTTACAAGACAAGAATGCAGTGTACCCTAAATTTGTTGGTGCATTGGTGTTATTGGCAAGAAGCCCCAACACTCCCATGAAAAAAGTGACTGTGGGGCTCCTCCCTCCTGAGCCCTGCCATTTGCAGTGTGCCCACAGCAGGTGGCAGCTAGGTTTGGGTCAACCACAAAATGTCCTGCTCATCTGTCAGCAGCTTCTAAACCATACCAGGAAGCACCGTGAGGCTCAGTCTCTCCCACCCACCCAGACAGTCTGGGGCCTGTGACAAGAAGGTGCCTTAATTCCTTTCTATCTAAAGACAGGGCAATAGCATTTGCCATGAAACAGCTGTGTGCGGGGATTATCACTGTCTATAAATGAGTCTTAATGCAAACTGTCATATCCACACACGTGTGGGTTTCCCTCTAAAACGTGCATGTACAAGGAGCCATCACTCTAGAGTTGTCCCCAGGATAGCTCTAAGCCAGCTGGCCGGGAGGCAACCCATTCTCAGTCACCGAAAGAAAGGCTGCTATGTGTCCAGGGTTACCTATTCTTGGCAATGCCAGTGACTGAAAGAACTTTCTCTTCTGACCCTTTTCATCATTCTCAGAATCTAGCTAAAATCTAGCTAGAAAAACTTTCCAGTATTCATGGCTCATTTCCCCTTGAGAGACATAAGCTGTCCTCAAGAGATCTGCCCCCTGGCTTGCGATGAACCAAAACCTGACACGGAGAAGTCACTGAGTGTGGCCGCTATTGACAGTGGGGAGAAAGCAAGCATTGAACCCGAGCGAGGACCGGGAAGAGAAGGCTTTGAGATCTACAAAGTCAAGTCGGCCACAAAGGCTTAGAAGACAGACAGACATTGTGTTCACTGAAACAAACAAAAAAGCCCTGGCATCCTGGCAGGCAGGTGGGAGGGGGTGGGGGGAGAAGGGAGGTGTGCCTATTTCCTAAGAAGCACAAGGTTTTCTCTGCACTCCATTGCAGTCATTCTTCGCTGATCCTTCACAGATGAGATTATCTGTCTTTCTGGCCAGTGTGCTTGTTTCTCAGGATGACAGGAAGCCTGGTGGCATGCCCACATAAATGCCAGCAGGTGACAATCCCTGTACTGGCTTAGGAGTGAGCGACAAGAGGAATGCCAGAGGAGCCTGCAGGCATCATGCTCTGCATCAAGGGTGCATCCTGTCCCCTCCTCAGAGAGGTACAGCATGGATCTCCCATGCACCCTTCTTCCTGTGTGACCACCCACGGGAAAACAGGACTGAGAAGGGGCGGACATGACAGTCCTCCCCCAATGGGGGCTGAGGATGGCTGAGGCAATCCATGATTTACCCGAATCTCATCACTATCTGTATATGCTATTTATCACTACTAGATAGCTGCTGTCCTTTCGTATTCCGGGGCCATTTTACAAGACTCTGGAGTGGCCAGGATAATGATCTCATGATTACAGGGTAAGGGTTTGCCACGGATAAGAAACATGCCATGAAAAACAATGACCCTGTCATTTTGAAGGAAAACAAGAAAACAATCAGCTCTTCAACTCCCCCGGCTCTCCTTCATTTTGGAGCAAGGGGGCACATGCAGGCATGCCTCAGCTCTGTCTGGACTAGATACCCCAACAAAGATCAGGATGCTATAAAAGGACTTGAGGGTCATTGAATCCAACCCTCTCAACCCACAGAAGCTCTTAAAATTGAGTGACTCATGCAAGTTATCCAAAGAAGGAAGGGGAAGAGGCAGACAGCTGTCACACCTGACGATGGAGTGTCTCAGGAGACTGGATAGAAATGCAGTTTTCAGGCTTCCCTGTGACATCAGTCCACAGCTCACTTCCTACACCCATCCCTTCCTGCTGGAAGAAGGAAAAGAAGAAGCCAGTGCTTAAAATGATAAAAATAGAATTATTGAAGAACCAAGTGCCCCACAGGAGGACCAGTGAAAAAGAACTGTAATTGACTAACACAAGCCAACACAAGGCCAAGTTGGTCAGAGCATGTCTTCTTCCCTGGATAAGCAGAACCCAAACTTTCTGTGAGCCCATGTTCCCAAACTTGAGTGGTTGCCAGGCGCCACCTCAGATCTAGATGTCTTACCCCAACAATGAACATGAGTTCTCAGAAAATAAAGTACAACATCCATTTTGATTCATAAAGAATGGATTTTAGTATGTTTCACTAACACATTAACTACTTTTCTGTTTGGTTAAAAAAAAGCCTTTTATTGTATGCAGAAATGGAAACTTGGGGAATTCTACAGTTTTCCTTAAAAAATTGCAAATAAAATTTCTAGACAGTTCAGATGAATAGAGAGCCATCTGTGAGTGTGCTGTGGCCCACCCGATCGATTTCATACTTAAAGAGACACTGATCTGAAGCCACCCTTGGACACATGCTATGTACACATGGGGTAGCGCTTCCATGTGGGTGTGTAAGTGGTTAGTAAGAAACACCAGGGGCATGTCTTCTTGTCGAGTGGTTAGCAGTTTGGGACCCCAGGGGGACTTCTCAGCCACATCCTAGGGGTGTTAGCAGGGATCAGGGAGGCTATAGGGCCTCCTTACCAGCATCTTGGACCAGAAACCTGGACCACCTGTTCACCTAAGGGTGGAGGCAGGGTCAGACCACCACATCAGGCTTCTCTGGTCTTTCATTGCTTGATTCACAGTTCATGGCTTCTGGTGCCCTACGCTTTTGTCATCCTCTAGAAGTCTTGGCCAGCAAACTAGCTTGTCGGCCTGGCAAACTGCTGAGGGGAACAGAATGATTGTAGTCTCAAGTCCTCTGGCTGGTAAAACCACATCGTGGTTAAGGACTTTCCTGGAGGCAAAGTGGACTTGGATTCAACCTCTAGTTCTACCACAAACCATAAGCCTTCTCCACGGCTCACTTTCCTTATCTGTAAGTTGGAGACACTCTCTATTTTTTTATATTTCTATTTATTTGAAATAGAAAAAGAGAGAGGAGAGAATGGGTGCACCAGGGACTTCTGTGACTATAAACAAACTCCAGACATATGTGCCACTTTGTGCATCTGGCATTACATAGGTACTAGGCAATTGAACCCAAGCCATCAGGCTTTGCCAGTAAGTGCCTGTCGCAACTAAGTCATCTCTCCAGTCCAATGCTATCTATTTTGTGTAAGTGGCAGCTGAGTACCATCATTGTTAGCTGATTAGCTGGTGATCTCCGGTGGGTCCTCCTCTGGTTTTTGAGTTAAAGGATCTCCTTCAGCGACCAATGTTGTCCTGTTCTGAGCTTCCACAGTTTTCATTCCAGCATGGGCATACACACACTGGGACATAAATGCTTCATGCATGTGCTTCTTACTGGATACCCACCTCAACTAGCTTGTCCCTTCTAGAAAGACCTGGCTTACACTCCGAATCCTGATGGGTCCGATGCCTATGTTCAAATGAGCATGCAGCATAAATGAGCAAATGGTTTTTGCATAAATGAATATATGAGATGACTTTTTTTTAAAGTAGTATCTCGCTCTAGCCCAGGCTGACCTGGAATTCACTATGTAGTCTCAGGGTCGCCTTGAACTCAATGTGATCCTCCTATCTCTAACTCCCGAGTGCTGGGATTAAAGGTGTGTGCCACCATGCCTGGTTTAGTGTGGTTAAGTTTTAAAAATAAGCATATTTATTTGCAAGGAGAGAGAGAATGGGCATACCAGGGCCTTTTGCTGCTGTAAATGAGCTGCAGATACAAGCACCACTTTGTGCATCTGGGTTTATGTGAGTCCTGGGGAACTAAATCCAGGCCAGCAGACTTTGCAAGCAAACACTAACCACTGAGCAATCTCCCCAGCCTTCTACTGTAGTTCACATTAACACTACATATGACCTTGGCAACATTTGAGTTCCCAGTGCAAAAAGTCTTGAATTACTAGTAGGAGGTGAGATTTTAGAAGGCAGAAAATATGTCAATCAGGATAACAGAGTAGGAAAAACAAAT
>PVHP010049491.1:0-12121 GCA_004024765.1 Zapus hudsonius
GAATTACACAGTGACTCTGGGTTGACTCAGCTCCTTGGGGACTGTGTGTGTGTTTTGTGTGTGTGTGTGTGTGTGTGTGTGTGTGTGTGTGTGTGTGTGTGTGTGTGTGTCTGTCTGTCTGTCTGTCTATGCCCACTCTGTTTATCGAAAGGCCCTGGAGATAATTCAGGCCATAAAGTATTTGTTTTGCAAGTATGAGGACAATTCCCAAGACCCACACAATGCCAGACATGGTGACCTGTGCCTATCATTGTGGAGTCCCACAGACAGTAGTGTCTGCAGGCTTAGAGGGGTTTAATCCCAGGCTTGGAGTGCAGGCTGGGTGGGGCTTCGTGGATCCAGGGTGTTCTGCGTGTTGTCTATCAGCCCTGGGAGACAGGCAGATCTCTGAATCTAACTGGCTAGTCATCTAGCCCAGATGGCACGTTCCAGGCCAGTGAGAGACCCTGTCTCAGAAAGAGGTGGATGGCACCCAGGAGGAAGATACCTGAGGTTATTGTCTGACCTTCATGAGAATGCACACACAAGTTCATGTGCAGTTGCACACACACATTCGCCCCCACACACATGAATGCGCACATCACAAAATAATAAGATCTGATAAAAGACATTTAGAAACCTCAGTGCTTGGGCTGGAGACGGAGGAGCTCAGTTGGCAGAGTGCTTGCTTAACATGCACAAAGCCTGGGTTTGATGCCCAGCATTGCATAAACCAGGTGTGGTGCATGCGTATTATCCCAGTACTGGAGAGGTGGAGGCAAAAAGGACCCGAAATTTAAGATCATCCTCATCTACATGAGGCCAACTTGGGCAACATGAGACCCTGACTCAATGAAGGGAAAGAAACTCTTAGAATTCCTAGCTAGATGAGCCTTGGAGATGAATGCACTCTGAGAACCAGGCTCTGTAGGGTTACTAATACATGTTAGTCCATTGCCAGTCTTTGTGAGCGGGCTGTGTTGGCCCAGACCAGTGCTATCCAGCTACAGCCTTGCTCTCCATTGGGTTCCATGTTAAGGGAAAGCCCAGGGCACTTCTTTGAGGCTGAAGGAGTTGGGATGAGGATCCAGTGCTGATGGCAGGGACCAGCCCCTGACTCTGGCTGAGGGCAGATGGCCACACGAGCCCAGGCATCAGAGGTTGGAGCCTGAGTAGTGTCTGCAGGCTTAGAGGGGTTTATCCCAGGCTTGGACTGCAGGCTGGGTGGGGCTTCGTGGATCCAGGGTGTTCTGCGTGTTGTCTATCAGCCCTGGGAGTGTTTCCGCACCCTCCACGTGCCTGCCTGATTCACAGGTGGTCGTAGGAGAAAAGTGGCATTTCCCAGAGTTCCTTGTTGCTCAGATTCTGGCTTTGATTGGTTGTGTCACCCAGAGGTATCCTCAAGAGCTCTGGAAGATGACAGGCAGGCAGAGGCTGTCCCTTTGTGGGGGAGTCAGATGGTGGGTAGGCACCAGCTGGCGCAAGAATTTACATCAACTGGTTCTGTCACCTGTCCCCTAGCGTGTGGCTTCTGGGACAGTGCTTAGAAGCAGTCTCCAAAGCCCTTTAGTTTTTACTTCTTTAAAATTTATTTTTTAAATATTTTACTTATTTATTAGAGAAAGGGAGGAGAGAATGGGTGCACCAGGACCACCAGCCAGTGCAAATGAACTCTAGGTGTATGCACCTCTGCATCTGGCTTTACGTGGGTACTGGGGCATTGAACCAGGGTCTTTAGGCTATTCAGGCAAGTGCCTTAACCACTTAGCCATCTCTCTAGTCCTTAAATTTTATTTTTTATATATGTGTGTGCATGTTGTGTGTGTGTGTGTGTGTGTGTGTGTGTGTGTGTGTGCCAGAGGACAAAGTCAGGTGTCCTCAGGAACACTTTGAGAGAGGGTCTTTCCTTGGCTTGGAACTCCACAACTAAGCTAGAGTAGGCTGGACAATGAGCCCCTGGGATCCACCTGTCTCCACCTCCCCAGCACTGAGATAACAGACCTATGCCGTTATGCCTGGCTTTGACGTGGGTTCTGGGGACTGAACTCAGGTCCTCATGCTTATGAGGCAAACACTCTACTGAATGATCTCCCCAGAATTCAGACCCCTCCCATTTGTCTAGCCCTCTGCTTGAATGGCAAACCCCATTTCACCCCAGGTTTCCTGTGACTGAGACGCACATTTGCTTTCTACCCAGAATGCTGATTGGCACCTGTGTCATAGCGGGGACAGGGGGATGCCAGGTTAAACTAAGAGGCCAAGGAAAATGCTTGTGAGCAAGTGTGAGCATGGGGTGTGTGCAAGGCCAGGGTCTGAGAGGCCCCTGGTGACCACAGACCGACTGGCAGCTGGGCTTCAGTGACCCAATGTGGATACAGGTCCTTTCGAAGGCGAGTTAGCATTGCCTATGCTCAGAAACCCAGGATTGTAGCTCTGCTAGGCTTGGGCCAACCCATGACCAAAGCCAGGCTGGGTGCTATGGAATTGGAAGGGTGAGGCAGAGAGTAGGCCCTGTAGGAGACTTTGAGAAATGAAGACTTCCTGTAGAAACTCCCCAGGCTGCTTGGCATCCACAGGGCCACCAGCACCATGCCCACCTCCTGGCATCCATAGCCTTCATCTTGAAAGACAGTAACCAGCCTCAGAAGAGAAGGTCCAAGCACTCAGGCCCACCAAAACTGGCACACAGAGAAAAAGAGGCTGAGGCCGCCTCAGATAGCTTCAGGTCCCTGACAGACTCCCAAGGGAGACCTGGCATTTTTCTCTCAAAAGACTAACAGTGATGGGCTGAAGAGGTGGCTTAGTGGTTAAGGCATCTGCCTGCAATGCAGAAGGATCAGAGTTCAATTTCCCAGTGTCCATATAAAGCCAGATGCACAAGAGGGCGCATGTGTCTGGAGTTCATTTGCAGAGGCTGGAGGCCCTGGTGCGCCCATTCTCATTCTCTCTCTCTCTCTCTCTCTCTCTCTCTCTCTCTCTCTCTCTCTCTCTCTCTCTCTCTCTCTCTCTCAAATAAATAAATAAAATATTTTTTTAAAAAACTTTTAAAAAAAGACTAACAGTGAAAGAAGCTGAGAAGGCTTGAGTACCCACGAGCTGTGCTGTCCCTACCTCTTATTACAGAGGTGTTTGTTGAGAGAATGACTGCCTGATGAGGGACCCCCCCAAGCTCCACCCCATCCCCTCAAGAGTTACCATTAGTGAAATGTCCTATCCATCCCAGTGTTACCAATGAGAAATTGAGCTTCCCACCGCCCCCAAAGGGCCAGGACTAAAGCCAAGGCTCTGAGTACTAGATGTACTGCCAACCTGAGCAGAGTCCCTCCTGGGCCACTTAGACAGTCTGTACACTATGATCTCTTGGAAGCCCCTTAAATCTGACTTCTCCCCCACGTGCTTCTTCCCAGGCAAGGTAGTAAGGAGGGAGGCAGAAACCAAGGTTTTTGTTCTCCGTTCTGGCTGGACACAGCAGTTTCTGCCTAGAGTTGGTTTTTTAAAAATCCTTTTCTCTTTCTTTTCTTTCAGTTTTAGCTAGTATCTGTCATGCTGCTCCAACACCATCCACTGACATTTAAGTCCAAACACTTGCTAAATACAGAAAGGAGATGGGCCTCAGCTGATGCCGTGGGGAGGCGGGGTGGCGGGTGCCCTCCTGGATCGCTTTGAGAGGAACAAGAAAGAGAGGGAAGGTCCTGGGAGGGAGAAAGAGGCTTTGAGACTTAGAGATCATTATGCCACCACAGAATGATCAGAAGTGTTGTTATCCCATCTGTGCCTGTCATCCTGATGAGCTAGGTCATGGACGTGGTGCTCTGGGGACCCATCGCTGTGGTTTTTGTTTGATCGCACAGTGGATGAGGACTACTTGCTGGTTCTCCTTGGAATTTCATGACTTGTACCATCTCCACACTTCCCTCTCGGAGATGCATGCTCTCTTGAGAAAGCCCTAGGTACCACACCTGCTCATTTATATCTGCCCATCCTCTGGTGCCCATCACACTGGAGGATTGCGAGGGCTGGGGCCACTAGGGATCCAAAAATCCTGCTTGGGTCAGGGTAAGACAACAGGGAGAATAGGCTTTGGTAGTGTTGTAGTCAGTTTCTCGTCGCTATGACAAAGAACTTGACCAAAGGGAGAAATAGGTTTATTTTAGCTGCAGGGAAAGCTCCATGATGGCGGGGAAAACGATGGCATGAACAGAGGGTGGACATTACCTCCTCCACAGCACCACAAACAGCGGCAGGAAGGTGTGCCAAACACTGGCAAGGGAAAGCTGGTTATAACTCCCATAAACCTACCCCTAACAACACACCTCCAACAAGGTTCCATTAACCCTACTACCATCAGCTGGGGATCAAGCATTCAGATCACGTTAAGTTTATGGGGACACCTGACTCAAACCACTACAGGTGGGGAAAAATGGGAGATTCTGACAATCATCATTACAGATTGGCCTCCATGGGACACTCCTGTCGTGTGAGTGTGTGTGTGTGTGTGTGTAGCATATGTGTAGCGTGGTTTGTGATGTGTGTGTGTGAAAATACACGTGTCCCATGTGTGAATGAGAACTTTGAATACCTTTCTCTATCACGCATATGTGTATTTTCTTGAGATGGAATCTCTCCTCAGCCTGGAACTGGCCTTATGGTAGGCTTCTCTTCTTCACAAGACTAGTGTTACAGACATGAGAGGTCATGTCCAGTTTAAAAAATCTTTTTATCTATCTATCTATCTATCTATCTATCTATCTATCTATCTATCTATCTATCATCTATCTATCTATCTACCTATCATCTATCATCTATCTATCTATCTATATCTATCTACCTACCTACTTATTTATTTATTTATTTATTTATTTATTTATTTATTTATGTGGGGGGGATGTTTGGGCACACCAGGGTTTCTTGCTGCTGCAAAGGAATGACAGATGCATATGCCACTTTTTGTTTCCAGATTTATATGGATGGTAGGGAATTGAGCCCCAAGTGAGCAGGCTTTGTAAGCAAGCATCTTTTAAGCGCTGAGTCATCTCCCTAGACCCACACTCAGCTTTAAAAAGAAACTTTTTATCGATAACTTCCATAATTATAGATAATAAACCATTACGATGCCCTCCCCACCCTCCCTCATATATCCTCCCCCTCTCAATTAGTCTCTGTTTTGTTTCGCTGTCATCATCTTTTCCTCCATTATGTGTAGGTGTTATCAGGCACTGCAAAGTCATGATTATCAAGGCCGTTATGTGTCTGAAAGTTTGCGTTGTAAGTAGTCCTCCCCTTCCTTTGGCTTCTACAATCTTTCCACCACCTCTTCTGCAATAGATCCTGAGCCTCGGGAAGTGTGATAGAGATTTCCCAGTGCTGAACACTGTCATTTCTTCTTTGCAAGTGTGTCTTTTGAGTTATCCCCCCCAAGCTCAGCTTTTTATGTGAGTCTTATTGGTTTTCCATTAGTCTTATTGGTTTGAAGTAGGTGTCCCCCATAAATTCATGTGTTCTGAGTGTTAGGTCCCCAGCTGATGGCAATTTGGGAGGTGGAGTCTTGCTGAAGGTGTGTTGTTGGGAGTGAGTTTATAGTGTAATAGCCAGCCCCAACCCCACCCTTGTCAGCGATGGGCACACTCTCTTGCTGATGTTGACCACAAGGCGATGTCCAGCCTCTGCTCATGCCATCATTTCCCCTGCCATCATGGAGCTTCCCTTTGAGTCTGTAAGCCAAAATAAACCCTTTCCTCTCAAAGCTGCTTTTGGCAGGGTGTTTTATGCCAAAATTGCTAAAGTAATTGCAGCAATAGGTGTGTCTGTTGAAGTCATTGACCACTGGAAATAGCATTAGCCTCTAGCCTCTCTCTCCCTCAGAGGTGGGAACAAAAGTATTACCCCTCTGATCACAAGGTTGGCTCCCATCCTGAGGCCCTTCTGGAGCCCGCAACATTGGTCATTAGTCATTAGTCCTTCAGAAATTCTGAGTTTTAAGAGCTACATACCAGGAACCAAGATGTAGAAACAAAACACCTATTTTAAGACTCTTTCACAATATCATCCATGTATCCCCACATTACAAATAGGAAGATTAAGGCTCAGAGTAGAGGAGACCCTTGGTCTAAGTCCTCCATGTGGACAAGAGGCCCTGCAGTGGTGTGTGTGTGTGTGTGTGTGTGTGTGTGTGTGTGTGTGTGTGTGTGCATCCATGGATTTATGGAATAGCTATTTTTCACCAGGACCCAGGCTGGAGTTAGAGCTTTCTCTGACCCGACTGACAGAAAAAGAAAAGAAGCTAGCGGATTGCTTCCCAGACAAGCATGTAGATGCTACACTCTTCCCACCATCATGACTTATGGAACAACACCACCTCATTCTAGACACACCTGTGCATCAGGCTTTGCAGGTATTAACCCTCCTGATGGCCAGACTTCCTAGGTACTGGGGAAACATCTGTTGTAGATGGGTACCAGATGGCTTTCAGAAAGGTCTGCATATTTGTCCAGTCCTGCACAGTGAGTGAGTACAGGACCAAGGTTTCTGAACCATGCCTTATCCTGGACCTGAAGGCTACAGTGTGCAGAGGCTGGAGTGACAACACAGGGACTCCCATGCTCAGCTCACCTGAAGGGTGAGTTCACAGAGGCCAGCAGCAGGAAACGGACTCGCCCATGTAAGGCACTCCTGGCCATCAGCAGCAGAGCTGGAACTCAGGTGCTTTGCTTCTGAGACTTGGTCCCTCCGTTCACCCCTTATCATGGTTTGATCCAGGTGTCCCCCACAAACAAATGAATGTGTTCTGATAGATCGATCCTCAGCTGATGGCAGTTTGGGTTTTACAACCTCGATGAAGCTGTGTTGTTGGGGGTGGGCTTATGGGGTTATAAACCAGATTCCCCTTGCCAGTTTTTGGCACACCTTCCTGCCGCTGTTTGCAGTGCTGTGGCAGAGGTGATGTCCAGCCCTCTGCTCATGCCATCATTTTCCCTGCCAGAATGGAGTCTCCCCTCGAGTCCATAAGCCAAATAAACCCATTCCTCCACAAGCCACTTTTGCTTGGGTTCTTTCTGCGCAGCAACTAGAAAGCTGACCGCAACACCCCTCCTGGCCATGAACACGATAGGTGGCAAGGATGTGAGATACTCACCCGAAGGTGCCTCAGCCATTCTCAGATGCAGAAAGAGAGAGAGAGAGAGAGAGAGAGAGAGAGAGAGAGAGAGAGAGAGAGAGAGAGAGAGAGCATCAGGACCTCCAACCACTGCAAACGAACTCCAGATGCATGCACCACTTTGTGCATCTGGCTTTACATGGGCACTGGGGAATCAAACCCAGGTCATTAGGCTTTGCAGGCAAGCACCTTAACCACTGAGCAATCTCTCCAGCTCTCCACTCAACTTTTAAAAAATTTTACTTATTGATTTTTTAATAATAAGTTATACTCTTATATTCTCTCCACCAACCCCGTTCTACTGTGGGTCCTCCATGGCAGGATCATTAGTATTCATGGTTGGGTCCTGAAGGCCTGTTGGTCTCTGTCTTTGTGGAGTAGGGGTGGGGGATGGTGCCTCAGGCTAATACCACTCACTCGGAGGCTCTTACAATCTTTCTATCCCTTCTTCTGCAATACTCCCTGAGCTTTGATGGGCATATTGGAGATCTGATTTCGTGCTGAGTTCTCTGTAGCCTTGGATCTCTGTTTTGATGAGGTCTGAGTAACCACAGTGTCTTGTCGTCATCTCCCTGGAATTGGTTTTCAAGCTGGCAGTGAGAGCAGTACCCCTGTCACTACTTCCTCTGCAATGACTCCTGGGTCCAGGCAGACATGGTGGAGGTGACCCATCTCGTGGTAGGCATTCTGTTACCTCTTCTTGATATATTCATGCATCCTGCACCCCCAGGTTCCTTTTACCTGGCTCCTATTCCACCATCTTAATCAGAAGTTCTTCAGCACCACTCTTACAATCTTAGGGATGGAGAGCAGGGCCTGTAGATCCCAGGCTGCTGGAGGGGGCCTTGCTGACAGCACAACTTATCTCTAACTGACATGTCTGAGCCTCTCAATCCCAGAAGCGATTCTGTCTCATGGATGAGAGCCTTCATGATATTGGTACCTGTCAGATGACAAATCCAGACACATTCCCTGCCTTGTTAGAGATGCATCAGGCCCATTAGGCCCTGCAAACTTGCCTGCTGATTGTACATCTCTTTGCAGAAAGCCCAAAGATAAGTGGAAATCGGGACTCATTCATGCCAGGAGATGACATGTGGGGAAGGGTCTGGGGAGGCAGGCTGTGGGCTGTAGTGAGGGACAGGACATCTCACATAAAAGGTGTCATAGCTTCATGTTGCTGGAATGAACCTCTAAACCAGGCACAGTTATGGGAGGAAGGGATTTATTGAAGTTACAGATCCAGGAGAAGTTCCATAATGGTGAAAGAGGCTGGCTCCCTTTCACAGATCTAAGGAGAGAGAGAGAGAGCGAGCGAGCGAGCGAGAGAGGGAGGGAGGGAGGGAGGGAGGGAAGGATGGAGAGAAAGAGAGAGAGAGAGCACCACTAACACCTCAGGCAAGCAAGCAAAATAGCAGGGAACTCAGGCAGAGCTCAAGTGTTCTGTCCCCCACAACCCCACCTTTCACAGAACAACCATTGTGGCTATCATGAGCCCAGAAACACACTACTTCACCCCCTAGATGTAGCCATGGGTAGGAGTAAGTGAACAGGAGAAGCATTGAGTTGTCTCCTTTCTCTCACCTCACTATCTCTCTCCCTCCTTGTTGCAGTCAGCTTTCTAGTTGCTGCGCAGAAAGAACCCAAGCAAAAGCGGCTTGTGGAGGAATGGGTTTATTTGGCTTATGGACTCAAGGGGAGACTCCATCCTGGCAGGGAAAACGATGGCATGAGCAGAGGGGTGGACATCACCTCTGCCACAGCACTGCAAACAGCGGCAGGAAGGTGTGCCAAACACTGGCAAGGGGAAGCTGGCTTATAACCCCCATAAACCCGCCCCTGACAACACAGCTCCAGTGAGGCTCCAAAACCCAGATGGTCATCAGCTTAGGATTGACCAATCAGAACACATTCACTTGTTTGTGGGGGACACCTGGATCAAACCATGACACTCCTCCTCTGCATGCATCCTTCAGTGTCTGGACCTTTGCCTCCCTTCCTTCACCTTCCCTAGAACTTTGAGAGAGAAACTGTGGGAACCAGGAGCCAGGGGACAGATTCCTACCCCTGAGCCCAAGAACAGGGGTGCTGAGATGGCCCATGGTGAAGCCTTGCTATACAAGGTATGTCTGCCTCCCTGTCTTCTCTCCATCTCTGGGTTTTGCAGTCTGATGCTCCCTTCTTGATCTCCATGGCTCCTGCTCTGTGCTGGGTAAGAGGAAGTGGGAATAACTTCTCAGGTTAACCGCCGCTTTGGTGAAGGGAACATTATCTTAATTGAGTCTCAGTTTGTTCCCGGCCATTTGGCTGGTATAAATAATGGATGTTCAATCTGCAAACCAGAAGGGCTGAACTATGCCAAGGCCGCAAGATGCCTTGCCAACAGGGCTCAGAGGTCCTCAGGAGTTCTGTCTCTTGCTTAATGCATGGTCCCATCCACCACAACCTACCCCTGGGGGTTCCAGTGAGAACCCTCACTGAGCTCTGCAAAGGGAAGGGATGGTGTCATGGTTTGATCCAGGTGTCCCCCACAAACAATTGAATGTGTTCTGATAGATCAATCCTCAGCTGATGGCAGTTTGGGTTTTACAACCTCGATGAAGCTGTGTTGTTGGGGTGGGCTTATGGGGGTTATAAGCCAACTTCCCCTTGCCAGTATTTGGCACACCTTCCTGCCGCTGTTTGCAGTGCTGTGGCAGAGGTGATGTCCAGCCCTCTGCTCATGCCATCGTTTTCCCTGCCAGAATGGAGTCTCCCCTTGAGTCCGTAAGCCAAATAAACCCATTCCTCCACAAGCCGCTTTTGTTTGGGTTCTTTCTGCACAGCAACTAGAAAGCTGACCGCAACACCGCCTCACTGTGTCCCCCTCCTACACACACCAACCAGTATTCTAGTTTGTGGCATTGATGTTGGGGTGGTAATCCTGTGACCACCTCCTCCTCAGGTCCTTGATGTCTGCCCTGTTATCTGTGTATGGAGAATGCTGCTATGACACACTGGTACTGTTTGCAGAGCCCCTTTATTGGCAGAGCTCCCCTCTGTTTGCAGGACACCCCAATATCTGCAGAGGAAAAGAGAGAATGGCGTGCATCCTGTTTTTGCCTCCAGAGTCCTCATCTCCCAGCTTCTAGCTGATAACCTATTCTGACTGCCCTGCCTATCTTGGGTCTCCAACTCTGATGCCTCCAGCACCCATGCTAAAGATGATCCCACACACTAATGTCTGTTATCCTTGGCCATGGCTTATCATGAGTCCTGAAAGTTAGCCTCAGACCTAGAAGCTTATAAGGGCTCCTTTAGATTCACTTGAATGCTGGGGTCTTGCTCATAGAGCTCTTGTTGACCAGGAAATTTTAATTAGTTTCAGTGTTTGTTTTTGTTTTGCATGTATATGTTTGGTGTGCATGCATGTATGGTCATTGTGTGTGTGTGTGTGTGTGTGTGTGTGTGTGTGTGAGTGCTTGTGTGCACGAGGGAGTATGTGCGTGTAGAGGACAGAGGTTGAAATCAGGTGTCTTTCAGGTGGTATTTTATTTATTTATTTATTTGGTTTTTGGAGGAAGGGTCTCCCTCTAGCCCAGGCTGACCTGGAATTCACTATGGAGTCTCAGCCTGACCTCGAACTCACGGCGATCCTCCTGCCTCTGCCTCCCGAGTGCTGGGATTAAAGGCGTGCATTTACCTTGTTTTTTTTTTTTTCACTGAACCCAGAACACTGCAATTTGGATAGTCTGGCTAGCTAGCAAACCCCAGGGACCCTCTGTCCTTGCCACCTCAGTGATGGGATTACATACCAGCATACCCAGCATTGTAAGTGGGTTTAGAGATCTGAATTTGGGGTTTCATACAAGCACTTTACTAGCTGAGCCACCTCCTCAGAAGCCCCTCCGTGTCTCTTTATTGTGACATGTTCTCTTTCTCATGCATGTGCTTGAATAATATGCACGGTGTGTTATTTCTGTGTGGTGTGTATAATATGTGTGTATGTGTGTGGTATGTTTGATGTGTGTGTATGTGTGTATGATGTGTGTGTGTGGTGTGTGTGTGGTGTGTGTGTGGTGTGTGTGCAGTATATGTGTGTGGTGTGTGTGTGGTGCATGTGCAGTATATGTGTGTGGTGTGTATGATGTGTGTGTGCAATATATGTGTGTTTGTGTGGCGTGTGCATGTTTGTGCAGATGCAGCGTCTCATGCATCTACAGAAGCCCAAGGAGACCGTGGGAAGCCCCCTTCCATATCTCCTCCGCATGTTTCTTGGAGAAGGAATCTCTCACAGAACCTGGAGCTCCTCGATGATTTCATGAACCCCAGGGATTCCCTGGTCTCTGCTCCCTGCAGGACTGAGGACACCAACATGTGCGACCACCCCAGCTGATGTATTGAACTCGGCAGTCTCAGGCCCCCTGGGAAGTACTCTCACTCACTGGGATTTCTCTCCAGCCCCTTGACACATTCTTGTTGGCTTGTAGGATGCGTGTAGGATGCGTTTTGACTTTAATACCTCTGCAGCTAATGTCTGCACAACTTCTTAGCCGCTGGAACCCAATACTTGTGGTAAAACATTCTCAGGTCACCTAATCATGTCTCTAGTAGGTCAAGCTCCAAGTTCAGGGACATTAGGATGTCTGGTCTTCAGAAGGGCAGGGGGACAGCCTATCTTAGGGCTGGGTCAAGAGTGAATACTTAGGGCTGGGGATGTAGTTCAGGGGTAGAATACTTGCCAAGCATATGCAAGGTCCTAGGTTCAACCCCAGTACTGAAAACAAGATTATTTTAAATTGCCCTTTAAATATATATGCTGATGCTCACAGTTTAGAACGGCTCCAACCTTTGGGTAGAGAAACTTTTCGCAAATGGTAGTGATGACTGAGGAGACTCAAAATTTGTCAGGGTGCTGAGGCTCAGTGACCTTGGAGGGCTAGATGAGACATATATCATCCCCTCGAAGGCTCTGGAAACACTGAGGAAGAAGACCAAGAAAGGATGTGA
>PVHP010049492.1:0-12128 GCA_004024765.1 Zapus hudsonius
AAAACAAGTCAGTACTGAAGAGACACCTCGGTCCTAGAAGTTGTCAATCTGTGAGGCAAAGTTAAGAAGGTCCGAAGCAAGAAGGTTAAAATTCTAAAATTGTTCAAGGAGCATGAAAGCCCTACATCTCTACCAGATTTGTGTCTTAAAAACACTATGGGAGAAAATCATGAAAATTTATATGCCATGACCAGCCCTCGAACAAACTTAGCAAGCAAATTCAGTGGCATCAAGAAGAGCTAACAGTAGAAACAAAGTTCTTTTGACTTCCCTAAGTATCTAACTAAAGGAACAGCTATATTATGATCCTTATTTCAATGCTCTTTTGCCTAATATTTGGGAAAATGCTTCAGATTTCCAAGTAAACCCGAGGCTCCATACATGAAGCAGAAACAAGGCTGTGGACTTCACTCAGTGGATTCTGAGCTCCATGTGGAATCACTGCTCAGTGCTCAACTACTGACAGCACCAGGGAAACGTGTGTCATCTTCATCGTTTAGAAGAAGAAACTTAAAAGTGTTTGCCAAACAAAAAGAACAGCACTCAAGGTTTCTTTTTTCTAAATTTATAGTGTTTGGAGGATGTCGTAGTCAGCCACACGCCACTGGGATGAATCTCCAAACTAGGCACTGTTTATGGGAGGAAATGATTTATTCAAGCTACAGATCCAGGGGAAATCCCACAAAAGTGAAAGAGGCTGGTCCTCTTTCACAGGTCCGGGCGGAGAGAAAAACCCATCACCTACACCACACACACAAAACAGCAAACAGGCAGGAGAGCCAATGAGAGAATCTCTTCCCCTTTATATAGCCTTAGGGTGGGGTCTTACAACCCTTCCCCAGACTTAATGGCTTCCTGAGTCTCTGGAATTTCCTTCCTGCACTGCCCACACAGGAAAGGATGCTTACTTCTAGCTTCTTTGAGCTTCCTTACATCCTGCCCCCTATTGAGAGGCTGCCTTCCTGTAAACATCCTCAGAGACCCACCCAAGATTACTTGAAAGGTCAAGTTGACATCAAAACTTAACCATCACAGAGGGGATGGGGATATAGCTCAGTTGGAAGAGCACTTTCCTAGTATGAGCAAAACCCTGGGTTTCATCCCCAGTACTGCTTAAACCAGGTACATAGGTGCATGCCTGTCGTTCCAGCACTTGGGAAGTGTGAGCAGGAGGATATGACAGAAGGTCATCCTCGGATATACAGCAAGTGCAAGACCAGCCTGAGCTACATGAGACCCTATCTCAACATCAACAACAAAGAAATCATTTATAGTGTTCCACTTGTCAAAATCTGTATTACCCATGCTTCTCAAGGAATAGACATACTTCCCCAGTGATTCTCATTCCTGACTCTCCTATATTAACAATTCCTAGGCCACAGCCATGACTGAATTGGGCCTTGGAATATTGTCTGCATCTAGAATGTGATCAAGGACTTAATTAAACTTTAATCAAATGGCTTAATGTGAGTGGCTGGAGACATGGCTCAGTGGTTAAAGTGCTTGCCTACAAAAGCTAACGACCCAAGTTCAATTCTCCAGCACCCACATAAAGCCAGATGCACAAAGTGGTGCATGAATCTGGAGTTTGTTTGCAGTGGCTAGAGGCCCTGGATTGCCCATTCTCCCTCTCTCTCGGTCTCATTGCCTGCAAACAAATAAATGAAGATATTTTTTTAAAGACTCAATGTGAATGATTCTTGTGTTTACAGAGGAAAGGGGACTAAACATTTTCCTCTCCTCCTCAGACACAGAGCTGTCTGCCAAGAGAAACTGGCCCTCCTCAGTTCCTTGGAACGCCATGTAAACATTTTGAAGGCTAATCTTAGCTAGGCCCACCAAGGGTATATGCTTGCTCTGGGAATACTAGCCTCTTTGGTTATGAGCTTTAATACACAGGGGAATAGATCCAATATTATGATATGACTGCCTGCTTCTTCCATGTAGGTGGGAAAAATCCACAGAATAGAAACCAAAGTAAAAATAAAAGTGAAGCAGGCTGTGGAGAATCAGTAGTGAGCGGCTATGAACAGAAAGGAGTTAAACAAGAAGTAAACTAAGAGGTGGAACCATCTGCTAAAAGAAGTGAAAAGAAGCTAGTGAGGTAGCTCCATAGCTAAAGACGCTTGCTTGCAAAGTCTACCGACCTGAGTTCAAGTTCTCAGAAATGTCAGGTGCACAAAGAGGTGCATATATCTTGCAGTGAGTGGCAAGAGGCCCTGGCACACCTCTCTCTCTCTTCTCTCTCTCTCTCTCTCTCTCTCTCTCTATATCTATCTATCTATCTACATATATATATAATATTTTTTAAAAAACTAAAAAGGATGACTGAGCTATAAAAGCAATGAGGCCAAGCAGTGTAAGTTTTTTCTTCTACTTAAACTACCACTGGTACACTTACCAAAGTTGCTATCTCTTTTCAAAATTGAGTGTGATGTGTCTTGCAGGCACTTTACTGGTTAATATGTCTTTGCAATAAACACTCTGCAAAGTGTAAAGAATGGAAAAAAATAAATTTGAAGTAACTTTTAGTAGTGGCTCGGGGTACAAGATTGACAGTTTTGGAAATGGACGGCTTCTTTTCTCCTAAGAATAGATAGAGCCTGATAAATAGAGGTGTTCGGATTCCCTCTACTACTTCTTCAACATACAGAAGCAAAGCTGCATGGAACAATGAACAAGAAGTCACCTGTTCCAGCCAGCTCTCTGTAGACACTGCCAGGATGATACTTCACCAGGGTGATACTACCAGCAAAACGAGGGCAACTCTAATTCCCTTGCCATAGTGAACAGTCACAGCAGACAGTAATAACTTTTGACTACCCTCAGCTCCACTGGATCCCAAGCACTTGAACTTCAAGTGAAAGCGAACGTGAGTTTCTCATTATAATTTTGCAAAGCCATCTAGTCTTGTGAACAGTCTTCGGCACTAAATCAGGTAATGCAGTATCGTCTAGCCATTTTATCTGGTTCCCCTAAAGTTATTTGAAATGAGTACTCTGCCATCCATGAAATCAAATGAATCTCAGGGACATTTCTATTTATGCAGTGCGAGAGGGATCTTTCAAAAGAGAAAGAAAAAGCATAAAAAGCAGGATGAGATGTTTCCAAGAGAACAAGCAACGCACATTTTCCTCTCCCAAAGAAAAGCAGCATGTATGTATGAAAAATCAAGGGCTAGAGGTTAAAGTGGAATTGTAACATCATTTATTTATATGCCAAACTTAAGCACCACGAAAGCCTTCTTCATCATGGAGCCCTACAATGCGCACAGACCAGTGTAACATGACGATCAAGATCTCACCCCCATGCTCTGCTTTGTTTATCTTCTACTTTCCTAAACAATCATGCGCGGTTTCCTTTTCTTCCAGGAGGCACTCGAGCATATAATCAGAGTTCCAGCAAGTTGAAACCTCTCAGTTCTGGTTATTTTCAGGGAGCTGTAAACCTGTCGCTGCCAAGTCAGTACTTTCCTGATGTTGCCAGGGAGGATCTTAAAAAAAAACTGTCATCATTCCAATTCTCGTTAGGAAAGCACTTCTCCATCTTCAGCCTCCTCCATTAACCCTCATTAATAGCCTGCATTTACTTTTAAAACAATTTTAAACACCATGATGCTTTCAAGGTGGAAAACACTCACGCAGCAGTCGGCAGTTCTCACTTATTGTTCCCTGAGCTGTGATGATTTCTCTTCCTGACTCTTCTCTCCTTGCATCTCAGAGCAAACCTCCACACTTGGGGACGTTAAGGACCCTCAACTGACTTCCTCACAGGCTTCATTTGCTTGTCTAGCTTTGCTCAACTATGAGTTCATTCATTAATTCATTCATGTACACACCTACTTAACATTTCCTTGAGTCTTTAATTATCCTATATACATGTTGAATCAGTGATAGTCTGTCTCTCTCCCAACACACAGTAGCACAATTGAAAAGACATCAGAACAGAGGGGCTTTGCGATAATGCAACAATTATGTAACTTTGAGCAAGTCAATTACTGTTTCTTAATATATGCCTCTAATATTGAGGGGTTGGGTTATGTCACGTCGAAAATCTTGTTGCATAGCTCTGAGAGTTTACTTGGTGCATATAGACCAATCTGTACAACAATCTGGCCAATCTGAGATGTTTGCATTCTCAACTGTCAGGCGCAGAGGCTCTCCTGAAGTGAGATGAAGTAAACCAACTTTGCTGTCGTCAGCAAGGCAAGAGCTTGTGAGAGGAGCAATGTTCTAATTCCACATGGTAAACTAGTCTTATTTCTCTGCTTTTTTGTCTACTGCTCAACTCTGGGTCTCCAGTTCAACTCCTTTCACTTGTTCTTTATCCACTCCCTTACACACCCAACAGAGCTGCTCTCATCAAGATCACCAAGTGACTTTCAGAATTGCATTCAGTAGTCCCTTCTCCCTCACCCTATTAGAACTGTCTTCTGCATTTGACATACTTGATCACCTCTCCTTCATATTCATACACTATTTTCACCTGGCATCCAGGATTTGCCCACCTCTCTGTCAAGTCCTTAGTTGGTAATTTTTCCTCTTTTCCTAACTCCCTAATGTTGGTGGTTCTGGTCCAGCAGTGGGTTTTTGCATCTTTTCTCTCTCTGAACTTACCTCTTGGTGATCATATCCAACTCCATGGCTTTAAATTCCATATATGTGCCAAAAACTCCTAAATTTTTAATTCTAGTCACAACTTCTATTCTGAACACCAGACCCAGAGGACTAAACGACCTGGCAGGCAAAGACTCCCTGGTGTTTCTTGTCCAAACTTAACCCAACTAGTTCAACTAATAGAAATGCAATCTTTTCAGATGCTATGCCAAAAAAAGAAAATCTTTTGGGTCATCCTTGGTCCCTCTTTTTTCTCTGATATCCTACTTACAAGTCATCAATTATAACTTGGCTCTGGGTCAAAAATAGATCAGAATCCATCACTTCTCCCCCTTAGTGTCTTTTTCTTGCTGTGGGCCATTTCCAGCACCTTCTGGAGAACTGCAGCAGCTTCCTAATAATTCTCTCTGCTTCTGCCCTGGCCCTCTCAGAATCTGTTATCCACAGAGAACTCACAGTAAGCTTAAACCCTAACTTAAACCTTCCCAAGGCTTTACAAAGCATCAGGATAGCCTACAGGCTTTCCATGGTCCAGCTCTCTCTATAGCTGGTCCAGCCAGAATCCTCAGAACACATCATAACCTGTGTTAGAGAAACAGCCCAAGAGCACTGGACTCCTCCAGGATAGCTTAGAATAAATCCTACAGACTAACTATCTCGTGTTTCTTCTTGAAGGAGTGTAAAAGAGAATTAACCAACATCTAACAGCGTCAACGCTCAAACGATAGGCCAGACATTCGTCTAAGGTTTCATAAATATAAACTCACTTCGTCCTTGCACTAATCCCTATCTCCTGACCCCACTCTTCTCTCCACATTATTGGATGAAATCCATGTGTCAATAATCATAAAATAACAAAAGTACAAATGGTAAGAAGATATGAAACTAAGAACATGCCCATTAACAATTCCAAAAACTATGCTATCTCTGTCAAACACAGCTGCCATATCTCTATGAAGCATGTTGGGAAAATGTTAATGTTGACATACTGAAGGTCAACTATTCAAGGGTAATTATATTTCTCCCAGGTGAACCATGGAAGTGGCTAAAACTTTAGCTGTCTGGCCATAAACTGATATAGGAATGCCAAGTGAACTTAAATACATTTATAGTTCCTCTCATATTTTAATTGCTCAATTCACATATGTTTTTCACAAAATTGATCAAAGTGACAAAAAAGATTATTAGGTTAGCCATGTTCATCTCTGGATCATTTAAAATAGTTTTTTATTACCCTATTTCCTGTCTTTTTATAAACGAAGTGCTGTCATTTCATCTTTAAGTTGCCCACTAGCTAGTTTTGTTTGTTTGTTTGTTTGTTTGTTTGTTTGTGTTTTGGTTTTTCAAGGTAGGGTCTCCCTCCAACCCAGGCTGACCTAGAATTCACTATGTAATCTGTAACTCACAGTGATCCTTTTACCTCTGCCTCCTGAGTGCTGGGATTAAAGGCGTGTACCACTAGCTAGTTCTAATCATATTAACCTTCTGAAAATTGAAGACATTCACTTTCCTCAGATATTTCATCAATTCATTCAGTATACACTTATTGGATGTCTCCTGAATGACAGGCACTGTGTTAAGAACAAAGTGTAATCTGTAGTCCCTTAACCAAAGAATTTAGCATCGCATAGTGATTGAGGAAACCAATGGCTACAGTCTGAAGCTGAAATGTTCCTCCCAAGGCCCCTGTGTGAAAGTCCTGATTGCCAGCCAGTTACTCATGGGAGACAGTGAAGCCATGAAGAGGTAGAGAGAAGTAGAATGAAAGTGGGACCATGGGACTGGGGCCATGCCTCTGAGTGGAATATTGGGGCCCTAACTCCATCCTCTGTTTCCCTTTGCTTCCTGGTCACCATGAGGTAAACATTTCTCATCCGGCCCTTGATCCTTCCAGCCACCATAGGCCCAGAGCAGTGGGACCAAGTGACTGTGGGCTAACACCAGCTTTTAAGATGATTGACTGGGGTATTTTGCTATAATAATGGAAAGTTAACACACTAATACTCTGAAAATTATGTATGAACCTCCAAATTATGTATTCATGGAAAGAAAACTAGATAAATATAGCATCGATGTTCATAAAAGGGATCTATACAACAATTTAAATAAATGAATTAGATTTAAATAGATCAATATGACTCATTTTAAAATATGTAGCGTCTTCAAAATACCTGTCCTAATTATACTATTTAAGCTATTTTTAAAAGGCATTATGTACTTCTTGCAAATATGAGACTATATCACAAAAGATTAAAAGCAAAGACTTGAAGGCTAGAACTCAAATTTAGGTTTGTTCTTGTCTCTGGGAAAGCAGGAACAACTGGCTTTGGAAAGTTTATGGAGTGGACTTCAGCTTGATCTCTAAAGTGGTATTTCTTTACCTAAAGAAAAATATATGAAGACAATATGTTTAACTTGAAATACATTTGTTAATTGGGTTTTTAAATGCACTTATAAACAATCTAGTTTCTGTATCCAAATCTTTAACTAATACTAGATATAAAGGCTGTAGGTAACTTTCCACCTTGCTTTCTAAAATTATGTTGCTGTTAATACAGGAAGCCAATATTTTCAAACGGTGAGTTTTATCAATTTGGAATATCAGGATACATAGCACAGAATACTTTTTAATAAGCTAATTTTGTTTTTAAAATGCTTCCAGTGGCTTGAGAGATGTGTCAGTGGTTAAGACACTTGCCTGCAAAGCTTACAAACCTGAGTTCAATTCCCCACTTAAAGGCCGATACACAAAGTGACGCATGGGCCTGAAGTTTGTTTGCAGGGGTTAGAGGCCCTAGTGTCTCTCTCTCTCTCTCTCTCTCTCTCTCTCTCTCTCTCTCTCTCTCTCTCTCTCTTTCTCTCTCTCTCCCCCTCAAATAAATAAATAAAATATTTTTTAAAAATATTTTTGTCTTCCAGACAAAAAGGAGACAATGGACAATGAGAGGGAGGGAGAGAGAGATCATATTCACAATGGAAAGAAAATGCCATAGACCATGGAAAGTGAGTCGCTATAGGAGTAGGCACTAAGTAAGGGACCTTGTAAGCAGGGCCATGAAATTAGACCAGAGACACCCATGAGAGAATGTGATCCTGGAGGCTTGTGAGCCAGCCTTGAAGAATGATTGCAAGTTGTGCCGGCTAGGATAGTGGTGACAACTAGGGAGACTTAAAAGTTGCCAGAGTTCTGAGAACAAGTGACTGTTGAGTGTTCAGCACTAAATGAGACATCTCCATCAAGTTCACCAAGGCTCAGGAAACATTGCAAAAGAGGATGCAGAGAGAATGTAGGAGCCAGATGGGGAGAAGTGCTTTGGAATGCTGTCTTCCAGGCAGGAAGTGGACACTACATCGTGACCTCAGAGCAGCTGTAGCTACTTACTACACAAGACCTGCAAACACTGAGCCCATCAACATTTTGTCATGGATGATGGAAAAGTTCAAAAAAATACATTCAAATAGAATAGAGACAAGTTGGAAAAAGAGGGGGTTCAGAGAAGCAGGGTGAGGAAAGGTTCAAAAGAAGGTAATGGGGGGGTGATTATGATCCAAATATATAAGGGAACCTATGAAAATTGTAAAAATAAAACTGTAAAAAATAAAAAAGAGCCAGGCGTGGTGGTGCATGCCTTTAATCCCAGCACTTGGGAGGCAGAGGCAGAAGGATCGCCATGAGTTCAAGGCCACCCTGAGACTACAGAGTGAATTCCAGGTCAGCCTGGACTAGAGCAAGAGCCTACCTCGAAAAACCAAAAAAAAAAGAAAAAAGAAGTTTTCAGGTCAATTGAGCAAGAAAGCTATTCCAAGGCGAGGAGGACCTGATATGGAAAAGAATACTGGGGGAGGGGCGAGCAATGACATCACCTGAGGAGTCAGCCTAGGGCTTGAGTTTTAGTTTTGCTTTTTACCACGTGGTGACCTTGGGAGACCTACTCAATCTTTCTGAACATTTTCTTCCAGTTGAACAACAATGGTCATCTGTCCCTGGCTGCCTTAGGTGCAGACTAGCAGAAACGTATGCAACAATGCCTGGCAGGGTCAACAGTAATTGCTCAAAAATGAAGAAATGATTAACGATTATTAGCTGTTAGTGATCTTTTCATTAACACCACAGTGCTGATTTGCAGTTAGCTTCATCCTCGTTTCATGAGGCCCAAAACTTGACAGTCATAGATGAAGAGGCCTCACCAGGCTCCCAGGCAATCCCATGGGCCTGAAGTTCAAAAAGATGTCGGCATGTTGGACTCTCAGTGTTCTTGCTTGAGCTCCATGCCTGACAGATCTACTACTTTCTATGTTCTCCATATGACCTTAAACCATCCAAGTCGGAACTTGTTGGTAAACTAGCTTCTCATTTGTTGACTTGGCTGAGGGATGAAATTCGAAATACCCAATTGATTTCACTGAGCACGTGAAAATATCACATGTTTCAAGCCTTGAGGTAACTGAACATCATGTGTTTATAGAAAGCATGAGGGCATAACTTTGTTCAGGTAGCTATTTTTTTTTGAATTTGAGTTTATTTGAGGAGAAATCACAATTTGTGGAATTTATTTAAAGGGAATTAGGACCGGGAAAGGAAGATGAACATTTTCATGTGGAAATCATATTTCAGAAAAGTGGATGTTAATGAGAAATTGAAGCTTAGGGAGTAGAGTTAGAATGAAGCCGGAAGCCCATGAGAGCTGGAGAAACTGAGGCTTACCAAGGGAAGTTCAGAAGGGATTGCCAACACGTGGAAAGCCAAGTCAACCAGCGCTTAGAAGGTGAGGTTCCAAAGGGGCTGCAAACACAGGAGAGCTTTGAGGAAGAGTCTAGCGGGGCTGTGAACACGTGAGAGGGCCCATGTGGCAGATCCCGAGTGACAATCCACACATAGTAAATTCAGAGACCGTGAAACAGATAGAGCGGGAGGGTGAGATTAAAGAGGGGGGCACACTTGACATCAGCTCAGGGGGATGTGGGGGAAGAAGATCGTCTACATGTCTGGTCCAGAGTGGAAATCCACACCTGGTAAATTAGAGACCATCAGACTGATAGAGCAGAGAGACCAGAATTAACGAGACATTAAAAGACAGGGTTAGGTCTTGCTTCCCCACCCAACCAGTCGGCCAAGTGGGGCTGAAAACAGAGACTCACATGGAGGAAACTCAGACCACACCAGACGCAGAAGAAAGGGTATCAGTGGATCAGTGGAGAGGGTCCCAGGTAGCTATTATTGATAATGTATTTGTATATCAGTAGACTAGTATATATTTCATATTATTCGAATTAATGAAAATGAGCTTAGTTTTAAAAGAAAAACATTTTCTGAAAGGTACAATGCTGTTACATGAGTGACATATATTAGCATAGACTACATCACTGCCAACCTGGACACCTCTCTCCAAAGCAGACTTGCCAGATGACTGAGCCAGATAAAACATGACCTAAGCCCAAATCTTAGCTCTTGAGTTATTTGCCTCAATGAGGGTTTAGAAACCATTATCACTGACCAAGGAAGCTATCCTTTCCTGGAGTTAAACTGCCATTGAAACCTATATTCCTATATCAGCACATGTTTACACAGCCCATTGTCCTGCTTGGGTGGGAAAGAAGCGTGTTGCCCCTCCACACCACTCACTGTACACAGCTGAGACCCATGACATTGTGAGGCCACAGAAGCAAGCAGCAAGTACCATCCAGAAAGCTCCTCTTGTCTGACAGGCTCAGCTAAAAATCCCACAGATGCGCATTGATAACAAACACACTGCTTTGTGTTCCAGGAGCCCACAGCCAAGATCAGGTTGTTCAAGAGTTCTCCCCAACTGCCATCCCAGGCAGCTCTGAGCACTATGACAGCCAGTGGACAGGGAGAGATTTTCTTGACTAGCCAGAGAACCTTCTCCAAGGGAGACGGCAGATGCTGAGGAGACTCGAAGTTCATCAAAGTAAAAATGAAGAGCCTGCCAAGAGCTCAATATTAAAGCAGACTTCTGACACACATCCCGAGGCTTTGGGAACATTGAGGAAGAGGGGGTGGAAAGAATGTAGGAGCCACAGGGTGGGAAGGTGTACTGAGAGGCGTTGTCCTCCCCACAGGAACTGACAGGTGCACCCATGGCCCCCCAGTGATTACCCATAACTCCACTGAGGAGGGCCTTCAGAGGAATGGAGATGGGGAATAGGGACAAACCTGATGGGAATAGAACCAATTTACAGTATGTTTATATATTTAAATTCCCGATAATTTTTTTTGAAAAGTTCTAAGAGTTTTATCAGGGTCAAAGAATGTTTACTACAGGCACAAACGCTATTGCATGCTGAGGGTTTCCACTGGGGAGTGTCATAGGAGCAGCAGAAGTAAGCTACCAGCATGCAGCCCTTCAAGAAAGACAAGAACAGACCTCTGCCGTGACTCATTCCAGAAGCTGGGATCTGTTCCACAGGCCAGGCAAGGGAGTCTGACAGAGGATGGGCCAAAAATCAGGAATTCTCTTAATGCTGTGTTTCTCCAAAGCACACTAGCAAACAAGATCAGAAATTGCCCTTCTTTAGCTGGTCTAAAGAGATATACGACCTGTCTCTGGGACTATTGATCTAGTGTTTCTTGCAGTTTCAACACTTTCTTACAATTACAGGTAAAGAATAAATGAAAACAGGAAAAGACATTGTTTTTGTGGGTTTTTTTTTTCAAGGTAGGATCTCGCTCTAGCCCAGGCTGACCTGGAATTCACTATGTAGTCTCTGGGTGGCCTTGAACTCACATAGATCCTCCTACCTCTGCCTCCCAAGTGCTGGGATCAAAGGTGTGTACCACCATACCTGGCTGACATTGTTTTCTTTTCACTTCCTAATTTTGAAAATTCTTAAGACATCTAGAAGCAGAGACCAATATCACTATGTATCTGGTGATGTTTGGAAAGAGTCCATCCCCAGTGACAGATAAGCAATGAAACATTTTTGGAACTCCATTAGCCATCTAAGTTTTTCATTTTTTTTAATTAACTCTTTTCATTCACATCTGAAAAGCACTAAACAGAATGAAAAGCAGGTGACTGGAATTAGACTAGATTGCAGAAGGCAAGAGGAAAAAGGAGGTAAATCCTGTAACTTGGATCTGAAATAACACGCTCCACCCAGTAGTTACTTCATAGGTTTATAAATCAGACTTTTAAAGTTTTGAATGTTTCTGGGCTGGAAAGATGGCTCAGGAGTTATGAGTGCTTTCCACTTAAGCATGAGGGCCTCTCAGGCCAGAGACTAAGTTCAACTCCCCAGAATCCATGCAAAAAGCTGGACATAGCCATTCACATCTGAACCCCAGTCTGCAGAAAAGGGGCAGGGACAGGATATAGCTGGGGCTCACTGATCTCTGATAGACAGCAGCTCTGGGTGGAGGGAGAGACCCAGCCTCAAGGAACCAAATATGTGGATAAACTATAACAAGACACCTGTTTTCTTCTGGCCTCCTAGCGCACTTCCCATGGGGCACACACATCTGCACAAACATGTACCTACATCACACATACC